>JAODUK010052989.1:4366-17817 GCA_027564635.1 Typhlichthys eigenmanni
CGCCCCCCCCCCCCCCCCCCCCCCCCCCCCCCCCCCTTCCCTCCGGTCGAAAAGTGAAACAGCTCTTCCCCTCGGAGTGCAGCGACCCCTCGACCACTGTCCCACCAAGGTATGTGAGTGCGGTGACCCCCACGCAACCTTTCCCCAGCACTCCCACTGCAGCACACGGCGGTTTCCTCTCAGCTGCTGCCTCGTCAGCATGATGGAGGTTAGGGTAGGAGAGAAGAAGAGGGACAGGAGGGCTGTGGGACAGGTAGGGGGGGAGAGAGAGAGAGGGGGGGATAGGGAGACAGAGAGAGGGGGGCGGGGAATAGGGAGACAGAGAGAGAGGAGGGGGGGGGATAGGGAGACAGAGAGAGACATGGGGGGAATAGGGAGACAGAGAGAGATGGGGGAATTAGGAGACAGAGAGAGGATAGGGAGAGAGGGGATAGAGAGAGAGAGAGAGGATAGGGGGAGAGAGAGAGGGGATAGGGAGAGAGAGCAGGGTGAGGTGTTATAGAGAAATAGAGGGATGATGGGTACAAAGAGAGAAAGGGATGATAGATGCAGAAAGAAGGTGTGATGTAGAGAGAGAAAGATGGATAAATATAGAGGCGAGACAGAGAGGGGTGGTGGAGAGAGAAATACAGAGATAGAGGGATAATGGGGAGATGCCGAAATACAGTGGGAAGTGGAGAATAATAGAGGGATGCTACAGAGAGCAGGATGGTAGAGGGAAATGGAGGGATGATAGGGAGATGGAGAGAGAGGGGGGGGGGGGGCAAGCCAGCAGAGGAGAGACAGATTGGCAGATTGTCTGCTGCGTAGACTGAAATGTCACCTTTAAATGGATTCCCTGTCCTTGGCGCCGGACCTCCATATCTGATCCCCGTTCTCCTTGGGAGTTGTAGTTCTGATGACTTATGTAGGACACAAAACGGATCTGCTGAAAATATAGTCCATAAATCAAGATAAGCTTATAACGCAGGCAGGAAAAACAATTTCTCCTGACAACCGTGCATCTACGAGTTCTGCTAAAATTGACCTTTTTAAATGTTGAGTCAAAGGTCACTGCACCGTGCATGAATAAGATAATTGGATTTTTATGGCCCGTTTGTATTGAGAGCATACAAAACTGGACATCTCTCAACCGAATGCAGCTGGGCTTACTTTCTCCATTTACCTTTGGTGTGCACATTTGTGAATGCTAAAGTTTTAGTGTATTGTTTTAGATACAGTACATTCATTGGTGTCTGCTACCATGCATGCTACCCAGAAAATGCTAACCGGAGTTAGCAAGTTATGGGTATTAGTTTCTCTTGGCTGTGGTAGGACCCATTACAAAACAAATACGAAATTAAAGTAAATATTATCCTGTGCAGCTTTAAAGGTTCAAAGCTTTAACCTTTTAAAGGTTGTTCCGTCAGAAGCTACACCCCACACATTGGAAATGCATTGCGAATCTTAAGATACTGTTGTTGTGTGCGATCTGCACCACTTTGTGTTCCTACAGTATTTACAAACACACAGAATGGTAAGCTAAGATATTTTGCTCACATTCGCTTACTATGCCTTTAACGTTGCTCTAATCTCTAATATAAAAAAAATAGCATCTGCCGCTTGCTACATCCACCCCTCGGCTACGCCATCACATCTGGAAGGTGGCGGTCCATGTTAACTGTCGCTTGACGTGTGATGCAGTTGACATGTGTAACAGATACTGTATGTTTGTCCATGTGCTCTATGTGTGCGTGCGTGTGCGTTATGAGAGAACGGTGTTTTGGGGCTAGTTCAGTCCACGCTTACACTGCCTGCATTCCTGCCAGAATGGGGAGAGCAATGCCACACTTGATGTCGCCCCTATAGTCACTGTTGGTAAACCCAGTGCTTTCTGCTCACTGGTGACCACAGTCACCCCTCAACCTTACAGTATCACAGCAGAAGGCGGAAGGAAGGCCGGCCAGACATGCTCTCTGGGTCTTCAAAGGCTGTTGTTCAGCTTTTGTTTAGCTTTTGTTTAGCATTTATTAGCTTTTTGTTGTTGTTTGTTTGTTTCAAGTTTTATTGTCATGAACACAGAGAACCATGCAGATGTTAAGCCTGGCTATTAGATGCTTAGTCCTGGGGGTACCTCAACATTTCACTATACATCAATAATGTAGTTATCAGTTTAGTTTAGTCGTGTGATTGAATTCACAACTATGCTGAAATATATATTGAGATTCACCCCTGTGTGTGTGTTGATGTATGTTGGGCTTACCAGGTTTTACAGTACTGTTGGCCCTCGGGTGACCCTTTGACCCCATTAGGTCACAGTGTGTCCTCTCTTTCCCAGTGGTGACAGCAGGGCTAATTACCCACACTGTGTGTTTGTGAGTGCAATAAAAGGGCTTATGGGTTAAGATAACAAAGCACTGTAATGTTAGGGCTGTTTCACTGGTACACTAGGCCCTGTTGTCTTCATTACTCACAGGCCAGGAGTATGTGGGGGGAAGGGGATGGGGGGGATGGGGGGGGCGGAGAGTATGTACGCGCAGAACCTTTTGAAGTGCACTGACAGTTTTCCATGACCCTCATCACGGAGAACTTGTTCGGATCCTGACAAGCTTTCACATCAGCGGAGCGGTTTTGCTCCTTTTTACAGCGCCATTGTTGAGCAGTGTGTGTAAATTATTGAATGTTTCCCTAATTATCGTCACAGCCCTGTAGGCAAATATATCCTCCTTTCCTGTCTGTCAACATCACTTGATGCGTCCTTTTTACCTTAACTAAAACCCCTCTTCCTTGAAGCATTCATTCTTCCTAATATGAATTATAGCTACCGCACAACTCAACCACTCTTTTATCGACGGCACAGTAATGACGTACAGTACGTCCTTATAAATAGAACAATAACAATAAAGTAGGTGTTAAAGCAAACAAACAACTGCAAACACATGTTCCATTTGTGACCCATTTCTGTCCCAGTGTGAGTCCCATTGTTTGTGATGATCAAAAAGTAAATTCTAATGGCGTCCACAGATGAATATCTACAAAGCCTTCCTCGCTGACAAAGGGTCTGTCACTGGTACTGGGAGACAATTACCACTGGTGCGTCTCCGGTAAGCCTGCTACGATACCCGACCGCAAAATAAAAGTGACTGTCACGCAATGCCACCGATGTCACACCGCTTTTAATTTTTCAAATGCCAACCCCTACGTTGTGTTTTGAACTGTACGAAGCAGAGGGCATTAGTTCTGCTTCCACGGCCACATGGCGACAGGAGAACATTGTCACCATGTAGTGTGTTTTTTTTTTAATAGGATGGAAAAAAAAAAGTTTTCTGGTCAGCAATTATCCATTATTCTGAACTAGTGTAAATTAGAGGGAAAATCGGCAGGAAAGAGGCTTTGAGAGCTCTGGCGGGGGAGGGAGAACATTCTCTGGGATCACAAATTAACGCCTGCTTCCTTTTTTAATGCGGTGACATATATAGCTTTGCCACTGCTGTGTCAATTCCCCCGACCCCCTATGTGGCTGGCTTCCCTCTTGCTACCATTCCCCGTCTCTGTAAACCTGACACGCCAGTTACGTGTCTGTTAAGACACATCCATCTGGGGAGCCGTCCATTGAAACTGTTTCATAAGGGCAGGCGCTTTCAAAAATATACTTTGCACGTGATTGGATGAGCCTGTGAACCAGCAGAGTCTGTTGTTAACCACTCTTGCAGTAGGAAAGTCGGGAGAGAAGTGAAAACATGTTTTCCAGTGGGAAAAGCATTTGCTATTCTAATAAAACTGATGCTATATTGGACATGCAGGGTTAGTCATTCTCGAGAACGCTTGGTAATTTCAAGATCAAATCAATATAAACTCGTTCAGTTTATCCGCCCCCCCTCCACACACACACATTGAAACATGTTGAGAAGCCAATTGGCATTGTTGTTGTTGTGAGCGGTGTTTGGCAATTTATGATCATATTTACGGAGCCAGGGCTGTGTAAACGTATCACATTATTTTTTCAGCCCGCACAGAATGGTAAGATTGTGGAATGAGAGGAGATATTTGGTACATTTGCTTACAATTATTAGCTTACAATTACCTTACAATATCTTTAAATATATTTGCTAGCTGTTTCCCAAAGCAGTTGCAGTTTGTTGCCTACGATGAAATTAAGCACCTTCCTTCTGTGGAAAAGCAAATGCTCGTATGTTGGTGATTGTCAGGTAATTATTTGGGAAAGGGACTTCCTGATCACTTCTCAGTTGAGGGTGTTATGAATTTAGTATTTCCATCGAACCTCTATTGTAAGCCACACAAGGGCATTGTTCAAAAGCCATCGGAAACTGTGTGCTGCCCCCAAGGTTTTTTGGCCTACATGCAAGTGCTTAAATTGCAGCATTGTTAATGGACCTCTAGGCGCTTGGCTTCACAGTACAGTCGCACCTATAATTGTCCAAATGAGTGGATGTCATTGAAGATCTAGAACTCCAGAAGTAAATTGTTATGTTCCATAACAAGTTCAGGTCTCGAAAGCCAATGGATGAATTTAATAATGATTGAGGAGAAACACTTATTTTTAACAATCCAGTACCCCGATACTAGTCTTGCTGAGCTAGCTTTTACTTATGTAAAGTCTGGGACACAGCGCTGGCTAACTGCATCAAGATCCGCCTACTTGATAGGAGACGTATTTTGATTGACATGCATAATGACCAACTACGTAGCTCAAAAAGTCGGATGTTAAACTTATACAGAGCAGTTTGTTGGGAAACATACCAACAAAACTACCCTGAAAATGTCTGTTTTCAGGGTAGGTTTATTGTATTATCGATTCGACTACAGTTAATGCTTAAAATAAATGTAACAACTGAAATGAGTAAATAAGCTACTGCACTAGCGTCGCACTGGAATTACAGAGACAGACTTTGTGAGTGACAATGCTAACAGCCAATGAATATCGACTTCCGGGAAGTCCGTCAAGCTTACAAGGGTCTGTGTGTCAGACGTTCAGCACAGAGTTGCTTATGCGACGTGGCGCCAATGGACGGAAGAGGCTGGGACTACCCAACACTAATAGAGGCGTCCCTAAAGCCAAACATGATGTGTCCGTCTACAGAATATACATTGTGCATACATACAGTTTGTTGATGGGGGGGGGTTGGGCTGCCGCCGTCTGACATCTTCCTCGTTAGGTGTTAACAGGTAACGGCTACCGGGTCTGTCTGCTGCGAGGCCACCCGGTGGGTCGGCCATGACACTACACGCAATGACAGCACCCTCCCACACACTCTCACTAAGACCGGGGCCAGGCAGATGCCCCATAATGCACCAGGAGCCGTCACGGTCGATGAAGAGTGACGCCGGTGAGCGAGCGAGCGAGCGGGGGAGAGGGAGGAGAGAAAGGAGGGGGGGGTGGGAGAATATAAAAAAAGGTGCATTGAAAGGTCAGGCGGGGTGGGGGGGGTCTTCACAGTGAGAGTTATTGTCCCTCTGCAGCCAGTCTGCCTTGACATAAGCACACACACGGGGTGGGGGGGAACAGGTGGAGGGGCTGCAGGAATGACTTGACGACAGATAGGTGGTAGAGGAATAATGAGCTGGGGGGGGGGGCTGACAGGGTCAGGGGAAGATGGGGAGACAGGTTGAGGTAGTGGGCTATGGGTAGAGACTGTGTGTGTGTGTGTTTGTGCGTGCGTGTTTGTATTTGTGCGTGTGTGTGTGTAATTGTGCGCTTGTGCATGTGTGTGTGTCTGTGCATGTGTGTGTGTTTGTGCATGTATGTGTGTGTGTTTGTGTGTGTGTGTGTGCCACTTCCTGCTAGTGAGTGTGTCTGCGATGGCGTGTGGCTGAGAGAGTTGCTGGGGAACAGAGGGGGGGGGGCGGTCATTGCAGACGTCTTGCCCTTGCAGCTCTTCATCACGCTGTCTTCCCTCCTAGCCCCGCTGTACCCTGAACCTCCAGTGCCTTTTCCGCTCCAGTTGGCTCGCAGCGGACAATGTGATCCCAGTGTCCCCGCGTGCGTGCTGTGTGCCCGCGCTGTGTTCTGCTCTTTAGCTGTGTGCCCGCGCGTTACGCTCTTTAGCTAAGATGCCAGTGCCCCCCCTCCCCCCCCCCCCACCAAGGTCACCGTCCTAATGGGAAATCTCCAGGGACGCCAGTAATTATCAAATAACAACAAAATGCAGGGCTAGTGAAAATAAGATAATTATTCTTTGGGGCGCACCGTGGATTAAAGGGTTCTGTTGTGTCCTTTATGGGGGACACACACGTTTAAAAAAAAAACACTTTAAATAAAAAGTTAAGGAGGAAAATGCATTTAGTGTGAGTTACTCATTACCTATCAATCACAGCACTTCACTTGGAACAGCCTCTGCTTCTTATATCTTGTTAAATATTCTTCCTTCCCTATCAGGGCTAAATGCACTTAAAGGTATAGTTAATGAATACACTTAAATATCTCCTGCATTCTCTTTGCATTCCGCTAGCTTACTGTTCTCTGCGCGTGCTGAAAAAACAATTCAGTACTTCTACACAGCCCTGGCTCAGTAAGTAGGAACGTAAACAAAGTGGTGCAGACCGCACACAACAACAGTATCCTAGCCTTCGCAGTGTACCTGTTATGTGTGGGAGGTGGAGCTTCTGAGTAAGCACCCTAGGGCATTAAAGGGAGAGGTGTTATGTTATGCTGTTATGATGTCGTTCTAATATCCTACAGAATGACTTACTATACCTTTAACACGCCACATACAGTACAGTTCAACAGTGCATCGACGCCAGCATGCCGCTGACTACATAATGTCCTCCCTCTCGACTCAAGCATCCCAAAGACGTGGGGAGAGCGGCCACTCGTCGTTGGAGCACTGGAGTGTCAGAGCAGAGCAGAGAGGAGCTGTGTATGGAGGGCTGAGAATGATCAGCAGCGGGACGGCGGCTGCGCCTCTTGCCGAGCGCTTGTGATTTTTAAGGTCACCCTTGCCGGAGCCAAAAGGGCACATCAATTTTAGAGCCCTCGTGAGGAGCAACACGTCCTGTTCTCTGACACTCAGCGCCCCGGCGGGGCAAAACAACACCTGAAGGCGCATTTGATTTGTGTAAAACTCAGTTCCGCGCGTGAGCGGAATGGAAATAAAAGGTGCGCGACTCAAGTAATCAGATGGCTGCCACTTTAACGGCGACTGTAAGACGGCGGTGCAGCAGATGAAAACGGCAAAGCGTTTGACAAGTTATAATTGGCGGAAAGGATACGGTGCCATCCGTAAGTCACAGTGCATAGCTCTCACTTCGCTAGCAGGAACAATAAAAGTGTTTTCATGCCATATCAGACACGCCAGTACACATTATCTTGTTGGTACTCCAGCCAGAACATTATCGGGTCCCCCTCTGAACTCCACGCCACTCCACGTTAGGGCCGACAAGTGAGGGTGAAGGGGCTGCCTGTACCTCACCTGTGAGTCTCTGGAAACAGCGAGAGGCGTTCAAAGCTGTCCTCTTTTATTTTCTTTCTAACAGGTAATTAAAAAAAATGGACGACAAAGCAGCTTTTGAGCCAGATTGACAACGAAAATGTGTTTTCGATTGATGACGAAAATGTGTTTTCCGACGTCTCCAGAAGAGATTCAGTCGTTTGTGTAAATTGTAATTGTAGAGGGTGGCCTTGGCGCCTCGTTAAAAGGAAAAGGTCGTGCAGAGTGCGAGACTGCTCAACATACACCCCACCCACCCCCCACCCCCCCCTTCCCTCCCGACCAGTTATGCGGATTTGAAAAGCAGCGCAAGGACAAAAACAATGAGGCGTTCATCCCTGAGACAGCTTCAGGGAGCAGCAGGGAGTGTGGGAGGAGAGTGAGAAGATAAAATCACAAACAAAACACAAAAAAACTAAAACAACACACAGACGGGGAGAGAGGAGAGGACGAGGGCGGGAACAAGAGTCATCAGAGATCAGGGTGACCCTGCGCCACTCAGGAACACGCTCTGCCTGTAAGCCAAGAGAGAAGCTTACATTTTACAGCCACGGAGTAATCTTTTAACTGTCACCATTCCCGGGAAGTTGGCCTTGGCGTTGACCGCACGCAAGTGGCACGGGGCCACTTCGCTCCCGGAACCCGGGAGGATTCCTGACGTGGTCGGAAACATGTTTTCGGTGAAATTGTTCAGTCAACTTGCTCGGCGCTGACTGCAGCATGATTAAAGAATTTCCTCTAATGTTCACCTGCCCTGTCCTCTGATAACATGTCCTTGAGCGTTGCTCCGCAGCACACTGTGTGGAATATTCCCACATTTGAGATCTTAATTCCCAATAGGCATGGGAAAATACCATAGCCGTTCAATAACGTGTATACTAGCTGTTCAATCTAAATGTAAACAAAAAAGAAATTCATTGCGGTATTATTTTTATATTTCCAAAGACTTTTTTTTTTCCTGTATGCATCTTACACTATTCTCATACTATATCCTGTAAATTGCATATTTACTTTGTGTCTCAAAAGCAAGATTGCCCCCCTTATATCTCATTGTACATTTCTCCAGCCATCCTGACCCATACTACACACTGTAATACCACAGCTATACTTAGCCTCAATGAAGATCACCCCTCAGAAAAACGTCAGGCCCACATGACCTTGTCCGTCACCTCACCGCTCACACAAACAAGCGGTGCACTATGGGATGTCTGCCGTCTCCTTGACAGCTAAGGGTGGGGTCACCTCCAGTTGTTCCAGGCCTTGCTTGACCCTTTCCAAAGCACACCGTTGACCTCACCCTTTGGTGCTTTGTTGATGCAGCAGTGCTGCTGCGCATAGCTATTAGCATTTGCATTTTAGAATTGTTGAACAAATACCCACCCATTGGCTCTTCAGGGCTTCCTGCTGTGAGTCTCAACCCACAATCACTTCAAGGCATAGGTAGCAGCAGGCACATGATGCAGTAAAACTGGGACTCTTGTGTGAACAGAGAAAGCCCTAATTTAGGCATGTGTTGTTGTTTTATTTTTTTTTTGTAGTTTGTATGAGTAAACGAAACAATAAAGCAGCGACAAGTTAGCTAAAACACCCTGTCGAGCATCACAAATGTGTTGAAATTAATGCATTTTTTTATGGTAGCCATCTTTTTTTTTTGGTACATGTCTTGCTAATTTTATATCCCAAGCTACTCTTTAGAACCGCTGCATTATTGAACAAAACGACACACGCATGACACACGCATGACACACGTGAATCCACGTCTACTCTGTTAGAGGCAGGGAGGTGGTCGCCGCTGCTGTAGCTATCAGCGCTAGCTCGCTTGTCAGACTGGCGTGCATGTGCAACCTACCAGCCAGCCGATCAATAGCAGGCTATAGCAAGAGGGGAGAGAGAGAGAGAGAGCCGGAGAGGGGGGGGGGGTCTCAGAGGCGCGCTGCGGCGGGATCTGGCAGCGTCTCCGGGGAGGACGCGCGGGGGGGGGGGCGGGCGGCGAGCGTCAGGCGGCTTGTGCCGTTTAAAGCCGGGAGAGGGTTGAGGAGGGAGCGTGCCGTGTTTGTGTCACGGCCGCTGAAGCGTGAAATGGAACTCAGGTAGCCGCACGGGCCTCGGGCCTCCCCTGTATCTTCTGCCAAGTGATTACTTTACTCCATTGATTTTCCTCCCTCTGCCACTGATCTGAGAAGATCACTATAGAGAGAGAGAGAGAAAGAGAGAGAGAGAGAGAGAGGGGAGGGGGGGAGAGAGCCATTGATTGACCTAGTGCCAGGATTCAACGATTGACAGCAAAAACTTGAGTTGCGTTGACTCCTTCTTAGCCAACTAATTTATGGCCAAGTTCCTTTGTACTGCACATGTGATTTTGCAAAGACCAAACCTTGTCCAAACCAAACATGATCCCTAGAACAAAGACGCCGGGCTTGACACTGGACGTCTAAAGCGTGTTAGAAGTGCGGCTTCTCATCAGCGCATATCACACTTGGTTGTGTGCGACGGGTTTGCATCCCACGATCTTATCGAGGTCTGCTGACCTGTCGGCCCTCAATGAAATTTATTCATTGATTTTGGGCGGTTTATTCTCATTATGCAGCGCATATTTCAGATTGTAGGACATCTCTTTAGATTCAAAATCACGTTCTTTACCACCAGGGCAAACAGCAAAGGCGTTACTACCCCAAAATACAACTGTGCAATAACTGAATGTTACTTCATGATAATTGACGTCATTATTATCTACTCCACAGTCTTACAGTATATTTTCAGTGTCCTTATGTAACTGGTTCAGCCAGTTCTCCCAGACGAGACTTTAAGGTGGAGACACATTAAGCCTACATGCGGTTAAAGTTAAAGTTAAGTGTGGCGGGGATGAGTCACAGAAAGTGCTGTAAGGCTGCATCAGTGCCCCAATCTGGGACCCAATCTGATGCAGTTGGCTTTGTTTCTCTTACAAACGGTTACTGTATAATATACGTTGTGCTGTTAGTGTCTGTGTTTTCCAAAAGGCAAGCCCAAACTGAGAGAGGGAATACACTGGGAAGCATCGTTACCCGTCTGCCCCAATATTATACTTTGTCTGACTTTGTCCTGATCCTGCGTCTGTATCTGTTCGGCACACACACACAACATTAAGTAAAGACATTATGAGTCATGTAAGTGTACCGCAGGTCACCTCTATCTGGGGAAGATATCGAACATCTCGGGGGGGCATAATAATGCAGTTCCATATAGCTCTTACTACGGGGAGAGAGGAAGGTCAAGCAGGGGGGGAGTGATATTGGAGCATCATTAGGCCAGGCCACTGTCGTAATTAAGACCCGAGAACCTGCGCTTAACATTGGCACACTCCTGGTCTGGAGAGTGATAAGTGCTTGATCCTGATCAATAATATGCACAGCCGCCGCGCTGCCACTCGTGAAATCAATATTGTTTTATTTGCTGTTACAATGGGCTTGTCTGGTTGCAAATGAGGTCTGTGCTGTAGAGTTACTTTGGAAGTGGAGCTCCTGCCCACAGAGTGCTGTAAGCAATAGGCCAAGACGTGTCTGAACTGGTGACCTGACCACCAGCCTGCGTCTCTGTGTGAGAGCCCACACACACACACACACACACACAAACACACATGCACACGCCCACACACACACACGTGCACACACTCACACACGCGCATACAGTTTATTTATAGGCACACTTGTGATTGTGTTACAGTGCCCCCAGACCCCCTTCCAAACACCCCCCCCCCCCCATCCAGTCCCCCTTCCCCAGGAAATAAGAACACAACTGTGCACAGACATGCATGTGACCGTAGGGGGCAGTGAAAGGAGAGGTGTAGGGAGCCTATGAGCGCTACACTGGGAGGAGAAGAGAGGAGTGTGAGGGTTTTAGACCAAAACAACAACATTATTTTGGGCTGAGGACACCTAGGGGTAGGTGAGCAGTAATGCAGCCCAATCAACCAAACAGAATATGTGCAACGCATTGGCCAATGGGCTGCTTTTTATTTGTTTGTTTATTTATTTAACTTCTTTGGCAAAAAGTGCAGCGTCCTGCAAACAAGAAAGGTTCACGTTAATGAATAGTTGAATTGTTATATGACTAATCAGTAATAAATAACAATCAAACCTAAATTTGTTTATATGAAAAAGTTTGAAATGGAGTCTGTCTGACTAAAGACTACGTAACACGCTAGCATGAAAAACTATTCAGCCTGTTAGTCCCATATTCTTTGCACATTAAGACAACACAATGTTTGCACTCTTGTGTAATCTTTTATCAGTGAGCATTGTCAGCCTTGACAAATCTGTTTCCTCTATTCACAACATTTTTAAATCATTAAGACTCGCCAGCGATTAATAAGGTCTTCCTGCAGATGTTAATTCAGTTTGACACAACGATAGCCCAAAATATAATGGAGAGCATTGTGTTCATTAATCCTGTTCACATATTCTGTAGATACACCTTGAGAGACAACTTTATCTGAATTTAGCAAACACGAATTCAAGCTTTGAGCCTAATTGTTGTGATAGAGTAACGATAGGCTAAGAACAATGCTGTATAGTTTGGAATCAGCCAAGTTATGGATGGTGGGCAGTCCACTTAATAGAGACAGAAGGTCATTAATTAACTCAACTGATCTATTCATTTAATAAAAATGTACTATGTCCTTTCATGGAGAAATCCTAGATCATGGTAATGCTCTGGCAGATTTCAGCGTCTATTTTAAGGCCTAATGCATAGTCTACGCAAATGACGTGCATGCATCGAGCTAGGCAAGGTCAGATGTACTTGGGTAGCAAAATGTGTTGTTCACGTTTTAGTAACGCAACGCAAACGGCCTTGAAATACGAGGGTAGCCCTTCCATTTACAACTGTCATAGACTATGAACAACTCTACAGAACATTACAATTCTATTGTTACATCACCTACCACCAATAGCACACAATGTATGACATTCTGTCAATTATTGTTAGCATGTAAATAGTATTGTGCAAATGTGAAAAGAAATGGTTATACTTGTAGGAGCCTTGTTTAAGTTGGCAATGTTGGTAATGTAGGTGTCCTTGAGAATGATAGGAGCCCGTCACAGGTTAATTTGCTCGGAAGTATGTGTGGGGGTTTTTGTTGACCGTTTCTCAAGCTTTAGTTGTTCTTAAACCCAAATGGAAAATAAACAACTTAAGTATAAATGCTGGACTGGATCTCGGTTTATTTATAAGCACGTTATACAAGAAGACCTCTCTGCTTGGCCCTCGGCAACAAGTTGGACTGTAGTCGCTATGAAACTAAATCTTGGTCAACACATTATAGCTTAAATTAAACTGAAATTATTGGTCTATATTGTATGTACAGTACATTTACCATACTGTCTGCAGTACCGTCACAGTTTCTGTAGGCTGTCGGCACGGTTCACCTTCCGGTGACCTTCCCATGCAAGCCACTCTGGTGAGACAGAGGACGGCCGGGAGGAGACACACAGTACAGTTCCACCTGGCTGGGGCTGCACGCTGCAGAGCCAGGGCCACCTCCGCCCTCATCACAGGCCTTATTCACACACTCACACCAGTCAATAGTGACCAGCCATGCTGATATAAAAGGTACTGTAGTCAGCTATTGCAAGCTAATTGTTGCAAGCTAACTGTAAGCTAATACACTTTGTCGAATTCACCAAATATCTCCTCGCATTCCGCTAGCTTACCGTTCTCTGTGCGTGCTGCAGAAGTTACAATTACAATGAGGTCATTTAGCAGATGCTTTTATCCAAAGCGACTTAGAAATGTACAGTTCCTACATGAAGCAGGTAGGGGGCTAGGCATCTTGCTCAAGGGTGCTTAGAGGTAGGTCAGCTCTTGGGTTTGAACCCACAACTTTCTGGCTGGGAGTTCAATACCCAGACCACTAGACCATCCTGCCAAAGATAATCCAGTACTTCTACACAGCCCTGGCTCGGTAAATAGGAGAATAATCAAAGCCGCTTGGCTTCGCAATGCATTTCAATGTGTGTGTGTGGGGGGGGGGGGGGGGGGGGGGGT
>JAODUK010053000.1:0-18841 GCA_027564635.1 Typhlichthys eigenmanni
GCCTCCCTGGTAAAGTCTACTCTAAGGTGCTGGAAAGGAGGGTTCGGCCGATTGTCGAACCTCAGATTGAAGAACAATGTGGATTCTGTCCTGGCCGTGGAACAACGGACCAGCTCTTTACTCTCGCAAGGATCCTGGAGGGGGCCTGGGAGTATGCCCTTCCTTTTGTCTTTGTTTGCCCCCATTCAGTCTTCAATCTTCTTTCAAATATGCTATCAAATCTTGATCTTCTATCAAGTGTTGTTCACAAATCTGTATAAATCTGTGTTAATAAGGCCCATTTATGGTTCTGTGTCAAGGCTACGGCGTCGGTTACGGATAGGGTGTAACCCTACGGCGTAGGCTGACGTTCACCTCTCCAAAAATTTAACTACTTGTCCGTCCACCCATCGCAGCAGGCAAGCCCATATCCCAGAGAGAGTGCTTTGGAATTAGGAATGTTAATAACAGCGCCCTATCCTACGTGCACAGACTGTCTCCGTCCAATCATGGTATTATTAATAGAGTCGCTGGAAAGAGACGTTTTTATGTCTTGCTTGAGCATTATTAATCAAGAACTTGTCACATGACAAGATGGCATTTCCTGATTCTGGCAGCAAAAAGCAGTCTTTTATAAATACTATTTTGCGTCTGCACCGATTGTTACCTATGATAGGCTAAATGTTGGTGTAACTAAGAGATTCGATGGAAATAAATATTTGTAAATATTTGTATATACATATTTCAAAATGGATACACTCTTTTAGTGTTCAGTCTCGAGCCCGGGGGGGGATTTCTCTGTGGGATTTTCTTTGTTGTTGGGCAGCAGTCTTTTATAAATACAATTTTGTGTCTGCAGATTGTTTCCTATGATACATGTTGATGTAACTAAGAGATTTGCAGGAGGTAAATATTTTTATATGCTTATTTCAACGTTTTTACGCTCTGTTAGTGTTCTCTCTGGAGCAAAGACGTGAGTTTCCCTATGGCATTTCCTTGTTGTTAATGCAGCGAAAATCTGTCTTTTATAATACTATTCAGCACAGATTATTTTATATGATATATGTTGGTGTAACTAAGAGATTTCCTCAAAATAAATATTTTTATATGCTTATTTCAAAACTTTTACACTCAATTTGTGTTCTAATTCAGGCGCATTTAAGACATGATACTAAACAAAGTCAGTTTATTTTATGACTAGGAAAATTGTAGGCCTATAGGCGATGTTGTATCCAAAATGTTTGTGCACCTGCCTCACACAGCCTAATGCCGCTGTGAGGTTATTTGCATATGGGTGGTAGGCTTGCAGGGCAGGAAGTTAGCGCAAAGAGTTGGAGAGCCCGCGCACACGCTCATAGCCCTGAGTTCCATTTTTACACCCATGCACCACTGTTCGGAGTGAGCGCATAAGCTGCCGTGTCAAGTCCGGGGCTGCATGCACGCCATGGGCAACATTGTTCTTTTGTTGTTGCATATATTTTACCTTTTTTTTTTTCTTCCCTCTTCCCTTCTTACAGCTACCCTTCTCTACTACAAATTAAAGCAGAATCTATAACTAATAGGATCACTTAAAATGATCAGTTATAATGTCAAAGGTCTCCATAGCCCTCTCAAGAGAAAGAAAATATTAAACCAACTTAAACATTCCAACTGTCAAATAGCATTTCTACAGGAAATCCATCTTGTCTGATGAACATGAAAAGCTGACATTGTATTCATGTAAACATAAATCTTACTTTAGGATTGATAATTTTTTCACCTCCAAATCGAATTTGCATAGTGGTAGACATAGAAATATTACCCATTATTATCTCAGACCATTCGCCAATTACAATTACATGGGATATAGGTCATAGACCAATATCTAAACAATGGAGACTTAATGCATCCATCCTCAATGATGAATGTATCTCTTTTATAACAGAAGAGATTAATTTATATTTAGATAACAATAATTCACCAGAAGTATCACCTCTTATGTTGTGGGACTGTGCAAAGGCATATATTAGAGGTTGTATTATTTCCTTCACATGTGCCAAAAAACAAACAAACAGGAATTACAAACCACAATAAGCAAATTGGAAAACACCAAAAACTGTCAGGATTTGCAGGCGGGTCGACTCAAATGCACGACAGCAGAGTAGGTTATTAACTGAACTTAAAATACAGACCGGAACACGTAATGCAGACAGGCAACAAATGACAAAATTACAATGAACCTACAAATACAAGGCATAATGCAAGATCTTATAAACAAAGACACAACATAGGTCGTTGGACAGAATGTAACAAAGGTGCAGGTGAAATTAATACACAATCAACATGGGGCAGGCAAGCATGGAATGAGACAGACTAACAGAAAACAGGGAATAATATGGGCTGGGGAAGACAGCAGACAGAAACACAACCAAAATACAGGGCAACGGGGGGTAGACTCATCCAATCTTAATAATATCCTCAACCTGTAGAGAACTTATCATTCTCTTATCAGAAAATATTGAAGGAAACCTAGATTAACTAATCAACGATACTATGAATATGGTAATAGAGCAAGTAATGAATTGGCATTTAGACTGAAAAAATATCTAATATAGTACATATACATATATAGTACATATTGAATAAAATGTAAGAACTCTAAATTTCATACTAAACCATATGAGAGTGAAATATTTTGCAGTTTTACAAATCCCACTATAGTAATTTGGACTGTTGTTAAGAGTATGCACAACTTCAGACATTTCTGAAAGATATCAAATTTACAGAACTGACAGAACAGTTGGCTAAAGATTTAGGTGCATCAATTGAAGAATGGTAAATTTTACAGGTGATCTGATTTATTTACAAAATGTTTAATCTTCCCTGCTGCTAAAAGCAACAATAGTGGTAATACATAAAGAAGAACTGAATGTCAGTCCTATAGGTTAATATCATTATTGAATATCTGCATATTTTAACAGCAATTTTAGCTAGACAGGTAATTAAGATTATTACCTAAATCATCCGTCCTGATCAAACAGGCATCAATACTGGTAGACATTATGAAGACAATATCAGGAGATTATTTAACATAATATCACCATATCATAATATCAACAGGACAAGAAAACCGAAGCAATGATTATATTAAGATTAACTAGATGCCCAAAAGGCCTTTGATTGGGTATCATGGCAATATCTAATTCAAACACTAAAACAATTTACATTTGGTCCTAATTTTATAGGTTGGTTACAGACACTTTCAGATCTGTGAGCCGCTGTAAAAGTCAATGGGTACAGATCAGGTCAATTTAAATTAGAATGTGGATGTAGGCAAGGTTGTTCACTATCGCACCTCCTGTTTTCCATCAGCATTTAACCACTAGCCAAATTTATTAGAGACAATTATAACATCAAAGACATCAAGATAAATAAAGAGCATAAATTGTCCCTTTATGCAGATTATGTATTATTATATTTGACGGAACCAACTAAATAAATTCGATATTTAATTAAATTATTTTTTATTATGGATATCATTCAGGCTCTAAGATTAATGTAAAAAAAAAAAAAAAAAACTGAAGCCATGGATATTAATGGTACTATATCAGAAAATATAAAACTCAAAGGTGAGTTTAAATGGCCAAAAGATGGTATTAAATATCTCTGTAAACATATTCCAAATAGCATTGAGAACCTATATGAGGCCAATTACAAGAAAATAATTCAATGCATTAGCAATGATTTGAACCGATGGTCTATACTCCCGCTGACTTTAATAGGTCGTATTGAAAGTATACGTATTAATGTCTTACCCAGATTGTTTTATTTATTCCAGATGTTACTGATTGAAGTTCATAAATCCATTTTTGATCATCTGGATAAATTGATTTCAAAATTTATATGGCAAAATAAGTGCCTAAGAATCAGACTAAAAACCTTACAATTATCTAAGACAGATGGAAGATTTAAATTACCAAAATGTAAGTATTTTTTCTGTGCAGATTATTTGGATCCGGCAGGATACGTCTACACGTTGGAAAAATATTTAACACAGTATGTGACCGGAGCCCTTACATCTATTACAATTTCTAGATGTTCCTATAAAATAAATGGGACAATGGCGGGCCCGGCGGTAGCAATGGGCAGGGGTGGGCTCAGCCCACAAATGTCTTGACCATCCAATCAAAAATAACGAAATACAATCAACATTTCAGCTAATAAAATAAATTACTTCTAATTGGGTGGGCAGGCCACAGGCCGCATCCAAAGTCGCCCGCTACAGTTTCTTGGTCATGTTCAGTCAAACACACACAACAGCTGCACACACTCAGAGGAGCAGGTGTGTTGCCATGACGGCTCAAAGACACGCCAGAGCCATGTTATTTCTATGGCTCTGACACACACATGTACAAATGTATGCGGAGACCTCCAGCTCGCCGCTCTACATATGCCATCCACCGAAAACCCTCTGAAAAGGGCCCAGGAAGACGACACCCCTCTTGTCGAGTGGGCATGCAGGCCTAGCGGGACCTCCAGGGACAGGCACCTGTAGGCCAGCCCTATTGCCTCAACCAGCCAGTGCGATAGCCGCGCTTTGGACAGAGGCTTACCCCTGGCTTGGCAGCCAAAGCACACAAACAGCTGGTCACTATGCCTGTAGCCCTTAGTGCCATCAACGTAGCATCGTAAAGACCAAACTGGACACAATGCATTCAGCCTCTCATCCTCCACTGATGCGAATGGGGGAGGGTGAAATTCCTCAAGTTCGATTACTTGATTCCTAAATGGCACGCTAATCATCTTTGGCGTGAACGCAAACTCACATGATACTAAACTGCATGCAGGATGGGTGTACAAACAGGGCCTGTAGCTCCCCAACCCATTTTGCAGAAGCAAGCGCTAGTAACAGTGCTGTCTTCAAGGACACGGCCTTAATTTCCGCAATGTATAGGGGCTCAAATGGGGGCCCTGCCAATGCCTGTAAGACCACCATCAGATCCCAAGATGGTACCAAGGAGAATCGTGCTGGCCATAGGCACCGCACGCCGGCCATAAAATGTGACGTCAGTGGGTGGTTCCCAGGTGTCGATTCATTTAAGCCGACATGGCATGCTGAAATCGCTGCTAGGTAGACCTTTAGCGTTGACGCTGCCTTTCCCTTGGCAAACATGTCCTGTAAAAAATCCAGGATTTCTCATCTACCCTCTCCAGATTTAGCAGCGGCTCCAAGTCAAGCTCTCGCTTACCATTTTCTGTGTACAATAACAGTTAACAGATCTTCATTATGTAGTCATGCCATTACAAATTACAAATACTTGTTTTGTGCAGATTTGCAAAAGCATAAGAAAAAACATAATAGCTAATGAGTATTCTAGAATTTGCAGTATACAGCATATTATTGCATTATGACAAGTGCAAATTAATACAGTATGAGTCTTTGTGGTAATAAAAAATACTCTACAATTCAATGCATTTACAGCATCTGCTATGACACTTGTTGAACCTATAACAATAAATATTATCGTGTTTGGCCTGTTTAAAAGGACAATGAGGCCTGCTACTACATGTTGTAGGCTAGCAGTCCAATGGTGGCAGAAACAACGCTAATGTAGCATACTATGTACGAAAACAAAAAAAATTATTTAGAAAACAAACGTGCCCACCACACTACGGCAACTGAATACATTTAACCAGCTGATATCTACTGGTCAGCTAATGCAAGCGTAGCTTAATAGTTCACTACTGTAAACAGCACAATAGTTGGCTGGCAAAATGCGTAAATATTTGACAAATTAAACTTACATACCATTAGCGGAACGTATAAAAAGATTATCCACCACCTAAAATATTTTGCCAGCTTCAAGAACATCAGTCGAAGAAGAATGTATCCCACCTTATCCGGAAAATATGACCTGTGATTGGACTACACATCCAAAGACTGAGCAATAAGCAAAAGTCAGTTTTTTTCTCTTCCCCAGCCTTTCGATGTTACAAACCAGATTACGAATGTACTTTTACGGAGCTTCAAACCGAGACGTGGTGAGAGAACACTGCCAAGATTCACTTGACTCGTAAGCTCGTAACAGTGGGGGCGAATCTCTGAAAAGTGGATGTCGTAAACGCAGCTCTGAAGATTTGCACTTTCGAACCACAAGTTTCAACGAAATGAAAATGAAAACAAGCAAATGTGCCGAGAGAACAGTGCCAAGTTTGAAACTATGAAAATGTGCATTCGTAACACCATAAAACTAGCTACGGTGCTACAGAAAGAAAATTCAAATACAAAGTAGTGTTTTCAGGGATTGGAATTTTTTTTTTCAGAGAATGAAATTCATTTTTCGTGCATTCAAATTAGATTTCAAGGTTTTACACTCTAAATTACGACCGTTCGAACCTTATCTTTTCAGGTTCAAATCATGGCATAATAGATAACATGAGGACAGTTTTTGGCACAAGACAGGTGTCAAGCCCAAAAGTGCTTTTCTGTTTTAAAAAAAAATTGTGTCTGTTAAAGGTATATTGCGCCGATTATACGTCTACAGCTGCATTTGTCTGCCTGGATTAGGACATAATGTGCAAATTAATTTAACATAAATGTCCGTATAATGGCAAAGGTGTTTATTTATGAGACTATGCTTCATGTAACCGAATTGTGGTTAAATAAGTGTTTGTAGTATTCATGATATTATTGGGCTATGGCAATGTGCTAAATTACTAGCTATTGTTTCTGATGTTTGTGTGTGTTTGGTGCCTTGTCCTTGTTTATATTTTTGAAACTAATTTACTAATGGGTTATAGTAAAAAATAATATGGCAGATATTTTCTTCATACTGCATTATTTTAGCTTATCTGTGCCCTATAGTATATCAAGTCTTTTTTTTTACCAGTTTAAATATCTTGAAAAGCATGAATTCAAACTCAGCAAATGCACTTTTGCTCAAATTCCTTTAAAGGGCCAATATAAGTTAGTACAATACAATTATGCTTGCCAAAAAGTGTTTACCTCGTGTTTACAGTACATCATTATATTTAATAGAATATACCTCACACAATCCTTTTACCTGTTGGCATTCCTTGAATTAAAGGGCCAATACAATCCATTAGATTCACATCCTGCATTGTATGGCCTATGAGAAATGCAGGCACTTTCAGAATTTCAGTATTTGGTGACTGTGAGGCTTGAAACGCTTAACCTTGACCTGACAATGACTGTTAGTTAACATCACACCTAAACTATGCCTGCAGTCACCACTGACAGTATGACGCCGATTGGTCAGAACCACTGGTGGTTCAGACTGAAGCATAACTATTTCAAGCCTGTATTGACTGATAGTGATACTAGCACAAAGTCAAACTGGAGCCAGGTCAAGATGGTATCACAAGACTAATTTACATGCCTTTGGGCCAAAGTTGCCCACCTATTATTTCTACCAGCCCACCCAAACATAGCAGGCTAAAACCGGCCCTGGACAATGGACTACAATCACTTTGAAACTATGGCAAAACAATAAATCATTATTTGGATTACCCAAAATAATTTCACCACTAACTATCATAGGACATAAACAAAACTTCATACCTAATAATCTAGATACAATTTTTATGAAATGGTCAGAATCAGGGTTAACCAAATTATATCAGATTCTGAACAATTTCATACTGATTTTAATCTCCCTAAAACTGATTGTTAGATATTTACAATTAAGACATTTTCTGACCATGCATAAAGAATGGGAAAAACTAATTAAATCTACCATGATTGAAAATTCTTTGATTGACCTACAAGCAGGAAATAGAGGACAAAAAGTCATTTGTAAATTAATTATTAAATTAATTAATTAACTATTAATTATTAATTAAATCAAACATTTATGTCCACAAACCCAGATAACTCTTTTAGGGTGTTTTCACACCTGAAAGTCTGGAACAGGATCCAGACCAAGGTTCATGTTTTTGTTACATTGTATACATTTAATCCGAGTCGATCCGAGTAAATTTGGTTTCACACTACAATTTTACAAGATAACTACAACTTGGCCTGACGTACCTACGCCTTGTTGTCATCACCTGCATTTCACTATACTTGACATCGATTGGTTTGTACATGGTCATGCGTCTGACATCGGCGTGTTGTCAAGTCGGCGTTAAGGCAGGCTTTTCCGAATGAAAATGGGTAAATGGACAGGGAAACATGGACAATAACACAAGACAAACAGTTTGTCTGGGTGGACGGCAGACCCTGACAAAACTATTAGGCTAAATATGAAATCTCCCCTCTCCCAATATACTTCCTTCGCTCATTTTTACTTATCCGGCCTACCAACTTCCCATAATTGGTCCTAAAGTCCGAAGCATCCAAAAAGTGTTTTCACACTGCAAACAAACTACATGCGGCTGGGAAATAATGTTTTAATGCGCACTACGGATGGCGAAAACCGATCGCATAATGCTGTCTGCTGTTGATTACGGAAGCTGGTTTAGTCCAAAAATGCACAGCTGGTCCGATCCGAGGTTGGATCACATTCTCACCCCAAACGAACCCAAACGAGTTCGTTTGAAAGCATACCGAGACCACCTTTTCGAGCAGGTCTCGGTACGCTTGTTTGGTGCGCACCCGAGTTCAATTACTGCATTCACACCGGACCAAACGAACCGCACAAAGGGGGAAAACGCACAAAGGGGGAAAACAAATTCTGGTGCTTATAATTGATGGATTAAAAAGGTATAGGATATTTATCAGATGGAGCAAATCACTTTCCTAACGAGAAACTAAATTTACAAAGCGATGGAGCCCTGTTATGACCTTAATACAATGAGGTATTTAAATGTTTTATTAGTATTTTTTATGTTTTGATTGTTAATATGTATTATTATCCTGATTGATATATATTATTTTTAGTAATGATATGTTCATTTTATTATGAAATGAATCTCTTCTGCACATTTAACATTTTTTTATTTTATTTATTAGATTTTTATTATACACACATATATATATATATATCATATTACTTTGACTTTATTGTCCCCAGAGGGGACTGTAGATCACCAAAAAATACATACATATCCACATTTAAAATACACCATAGACAGCAGATAACTTTGAATAAAGGAACAGGTTAGAGCAACATTAATAATAACGCCTTTACCTAGGCAACTTGTTAAGGACCTCTATGGCTGCGGGTACTAGGATTTTGCCAAAGCGAGACCTCAGGGACCTGAATCTACACCTGGATGTCAGGATGACAGGTGATATGCGTCACATTTGAGATGATATGTTCACTTTTTCAAAAAAAGCATGAAACTTTGTACACTTAACATTTTCAGAAATGGAGCCATCGCAAAATCACCTTGTGGTGACTATGACAACCATTTTACTTTCCGCCATAACCAAATTATGTATTTTGCATCATATCTCTGGAACCAAACATGATAACACAGAATATGTGATGTCTATCCCTATGTTTTGAGGGTCAAAGATTACATCAATACTATATACATCATATATATATCATAAACTGTTCAGGTAAATAGTTAATGGTGAACTCATTGGAGTAAATCACATATCTAAGAAATTCGGCTAAACTGTAATATGCTGTTTCATGCATTTTGTGTGGATTTTCCCAAGTTTAATCCTTTTGATCATTATTATGTTAATACAGTGACTGTAAAGAGTAGAACCATAGTAAATATGACCTCAACAACTTATCTTAAACTATGGGTCCTATATCAATCCCGGCGCAAAGCACCTCTCGTCCTTGCATTTTTAAACCGAAGCAGATCTAATTTTTCCTTCCAGTGCCACGTTGTTTAAATACCAAAGGGCACAGTATTCCACTGTTATTTTAACAGCTCATTATAAAGATACAGGTAGTAGCCTAATATGTGCCTATAGCAGATGGGGAGAACGGGTCAGTGGGTAAGATGAGCCACCAACAAATATTATGTGACCACATATTAAGAAAGTATAGTTCACATTGGTCAACCCATTTTGGACTCAAGCACATGGAGAGAGTTGTAAGCAAAGCAGAGCAAAATATAGTAAAATAATATTATTTTGTCATGCCAAGTGAATTAATAATTTTACAAATGTTATCAGTTTTGCTACAAAAAGCTACAAAATAAGTTAATGAACTTTGCACAGTTGTTGATCTGAACCACTGTGTGAAACTGTAGGGTAAAATGTGCCAATTATGGTGTGGCAAGTTGAGCCAGTGGCTCAATTTACCCCAAAGGTTTATATAGGCTGCATAGTTACATAGTATCCTGTGTATTAAAGTATTATTTTGTTATATTCGGCATACATACGTACATATACACATACAGTACACACAAACACACACTGACTGCGTCACCGTTCCAGTTCATTGTATATGTTATAGTGTTGATGTAGTACATACTGTATCTAGGCTAATTGTTGACTAATATTAAGTAGCTAACACACACATTTTAGTTAAATCTTAACTGAAAAGTTAAAATGTGGAACCACAGAACACAAACATAGGTGTTTATCTAAAAATGAGTTTTTGCCTTTTTTCAAATTGATTATTTAATGAATAATCAAGATTATCTCAAAATTGTTTCATTTTATGCAATTTTATTGGTGGCACTATTTACCCCATCCCTATGCCCCTACCTTGGGGTAAGTTATGTCATTGGACAAATGTTTTTGGATTGTTAATTGTTCTAAAACCATAATAATGAACTTATTTAAATTTCTATAGGTGCACAACAACCTGAGGTATATATAGTAACTATTCTTTAAAACAAATATACTTTTATTTTGTATTACAATCATCAAGTGCAAAACGTAGCTCCTCTCCGTTCTCCCCTACAACATGCGTGCACAGCTTGTTATACACATAGAGAAGCACACAAACATGCAAAATAATAAAAAAGAAAAAGTACAGTTTTTAAAAGGAATGGGAAATGACACTTGGTTTTTTATTATTGGTATATTATGTTACCAATAAAACAGACCTGTGGAAAATTAAGTTAAGTACAACCCTTTTAAATCTTGCGCCTGGTGCAGAGACAATTTTTTTCAGTGGTTAAACTAGGAAAGTAGTTATGGACACACTTGTTTGATAGTCAATATTTCCACAAAGTTCTTGCCCAGAAAGTGAAAGATCTCTGTTTTGTTTTCATCCACACTTAGGAAGCCTTTCCAGTTGATATTTATAATTTGTTTCATTCACTCTTGTTCTAATCTCCTTTACCCACTTCATTGTCATTTATGGGACTTTAGGCTATTAATGACACAATCAAACCAATACATGCTTTCTTGAATTCACTTCTTCACTACAATTAATTTCAAGTAAATGACTAATAATGACTAGTAATTGACTAATCCGCTACCGTCACCATTCACAACTGGTGTAGGCTACCATGAAACAGCAAGAATGTCCCCAAGTGAAATTTTTGGCACATACTCTGCAGATGGAGCTCCTTGTTATTTATAAAATCCCTGCTTTACGCAGACTTCAGATTCCATGTGGAGGGGCAGTTTGTCTCATGCAAATCCAGGATTTCCTCTGTCGCTTGACCAGACGTTTCTTGTGTAATGGATGAGTTTGAGTAGGCCATGGAATTCAGCAGTAAGGGTGTCTCTGAACACAGAACAGGCCAAAAGTGACTTTTGCCTGGCGATGACATGGGTTTAACCAATCACAACGGACTATTGATGTCACATGACGATAGCGGAGCTGTTTACATTCTGTTTACATTCCACTCAGCATTAAAGCTTTGATAAACACCCAAAAAGTCTACAGAATAAAGGCAACAATTACAGGGGCTCCTCCAGGATAGCAGATTACAGACCGAGATTTCCACATTTATTGCCTGTCTGCTTTATTTTTGTAGCACTCAATAATGATAGCATGGGCACTACACTGACCTGTATTGGCTGTAAGGCTACACAAACTGTACAGCACTCATTCTCCAACTCGCCACAGAGCCTCATTCTCTGTCCTCTGGATGAGTGCATCAGCAGAAGGCTGTAGTCATATCGATACTGTTGTTCAAACCACTCACGCTGTTATGATCCTTTATAGATCTGTATTCAGTTTTTTCCCTATATGGTTGGAATGTAGTGGCGTGTACTAATTTCTATACTCTACATCATCTGTTAGACGCATAATGGCTAACTAGATAACTTTAACTCTCTCCCTTCATGGTGGATTAAACTACACATTACAAGGCAGATCTGTTTTCTAGTCATAAAAACAGTATATACAAGGTACATACACATTTTTACCAAAACATTTCCATGACTTTTCCATGCCGATGGGGGTATATTTTCCATGACCATACATTCTCTGAAACATCTATGTATACACATATAATACATCCTAAAATGAATGACAAGCTAAGCAGTTTGATACAAAATAAACATACATTTAATGCTGACACGCAAGTAAGATATTTACTGAATACAATGTGTAAAACCTTGAGAACTACATTGTGTAGCCCTAACTGACAAATGACTGGGAGGCAATTAAAACATTTATAAGTAAATAAAAGTGCTCAGTAACACTGACATTAACTTCGAAAGGCAGCAGTATCAGAGAGAAACTATATTTTGGATTTAAAGAGTTTAAACCAACTATGCCTCCTATTAACCAGTAAATACTCATTCATATTTACACAATAATAACACTGTAACCACCACACCAGGTCAAATTTACCCGTAGCCTAATCAAAATGCATATATTATTTTTGGGTCGCCGCCTGTTTACACATTCTATGTTGCTAGGCGATGGTATACAAGTGTGTGATCGAAATCTACATAATTCATAACAGTATATTCTCACAGGGTCAGCTGGCTACAAACCACACACAATGCGTAACATTTGAAAATACAGCGTTTATGTCTGATGTTGCAGTCAGCAAATGTACACTGGCTGAAGCGTGCACAGATAGCCTATGCATCCTCTGAGTTGAATGTGCTTCTATGTGAGAGGTGCATATTGGGAAAATAACAGTGAGAAAGTTTCTGGTTTGAGCAATGGTTCAATACATTTCTCATCTCAATGCTGTCAACCGATTTCGGGAGACCATGGGCTTCCTTTCTGCTTATGATATGGAGGAGACGACGTGCAATGCGGGTTGACAACTGACACATTTGCGATCATGACTGAAGTGTGGGGGAGATTCATACAGAACTGCATTTTATGATACACTGTTCCCGACTACAGCGAAGTGGCAGTAGCATTAGCATTATCTTAATGTGTATCGTGTGGTCAGAGTCGTGGCCAGGGGTGGCAATGGCCACCACTGAAATGTGATTGGCCACCCTAGCTGTTCCCCCCCACAAAAATCTGAAATGTGATACAATAAAGTTGCCTCTAAAATGCACTCTCAACTATGTTCTGAAAACGGCATAGGTTTATATTTCGTATCATATATTCAGAAAGGTAAAGGCTAGATACTCCAGATATTCAGCCGAAAAGATTGTTGTATGGCTTGTGTTCGTCAGCATAACAGTGGCTGTACAAGATCAACGGCAATGGTGCCTGTAAAATGCCTCGCATTATGCATCTTTGCATGGTAGTGAGAGGGACAAGTTTACATTAAACATCTTCAGAGCAGTAAAGGCTAGATGCGCTCTAAAATCTCTCACCTAAAAGCAAAAAAATACACTCTGAAAAATAAATATACAACTTTGTATAGTTTTTGATACTTCATAAATAAAAAAATATAGAAATAATTAGATTAAAACATACTCCATGAAACATATGGCTTATAAATAAAAATGCATACACATAAATGAATACAATTCTGTATTTAAATTATTTTGTTTTTCTATTTTAACTCAGACGAGTTTGAAAACAACACACTATTTTACCATCCTTTACATAATGGTTTATGGCATTTATAATCTTATTGTCTTTTAAAATCCTAAACAGTGAGTTAAGTTTCTCAAAAATATTTAGTGATATTATCCAAATTGTAGCTGAGATGGTGCTGATAGCAGAGACATAGAGTAAAATACTTGATGATAGCTATTACAGAAATACTTTTAGAATTATTTAATTATATGAAAATAGTGAACAACGGCCAAAAGACCCTTAGGGTTTACAGGGTAAAAGAGGCAGTACGTAAATATGACAAACTAAAACTATGCACATTAGACAGGCTATGTCTAATGTGCTTTAACATACTGAATGTTATTGTTATAAACTATTGTACATTAAATATTAAGTTAGAAACCAATGATACATTCTGATTCAGTAACATTACAATTCCCTGTTATTTGTACATAATACAAGGTCTATATTATTTGGTTCCTACACATACTAATCTCCTTAGATTAAAACAAGCCTGTGTTTACATTATGTAGGTGTTATAACACCTGACAGTGTTAAGAACAAAGTGCATTACTTTAACAGCCTTAAATATGGTCAAAGTTGTTTTTTATTTTATAAAGACTTCCAGGCTAAATGTGTTATATCAGAAGGCTATACTCTATGATATAATGTATGTAGGCTATAGTAGTTTAAATAATATAATGCTTTTTTTGTTGGTGTGTAGCTATTTGGATACTTTATAACCTTAACATTTTTAAATGAGATCAGAAAATTGTCAAATTGTTTGTCATTGTTATTGTTAGCCTTGACTAGTCTATAAAGGTTATGCAAAATAAGAGACTGACCATAACCAGTTAAAGCATGTAACATTTATATTTTAGCCTATTTTTAGTAAATATTTGTGGCACACTGAATATGTTCTTCTGTGGCCACCACCACAAATCTCTTTGCCACCACTGTGCCACCCCAGTAAAATGTCCTAGACACGCCCCTGCGTGTGGTACTGTATCTGCTAACTTACATCCTATTAAATGTTAGCTAGCTAGCTAGCAAACTTGCATACATACACTATGACTAGTCATTTATTCGCCCTGTACTGTACATGCATGACTGTCTCCCTTTAACAGTCCTGGTATAAATATTAGATTTGCTGGAAAAATATGTTTTTGTATGCTTTGCTTGAGCATTATTACCCAAGACTACAACTTTGCACATGAAAAGACAAGGATTTCCCTATGGGATTTCCTTGTTGTTCAGACAGCGAAAAGCGACCTTTTATAAATACTATTTTCTGTCACACAGATTTTTTCCTGTAATGAATCTTGGTGTAACTAAGAGCTGGGAAGAAATATTTTTATATGCTTATTTCAAAATGCTTAAACTATGTCATCTATTTGGGGAGCTTCAACAAGGCATGGCACTTCCGCATTAGGGCCTTCGCATGCGCTCAACGCGCACAGGTTCGCGTGGTTGACAAACCAGCAAAAAAAAGATAATATACTCACGGCGGCGCAAGAGCCCTTACCGGTAGTAATAAATACAAAGTTCTCTGTTGTTTTTACCAATATACTACATATATACTTTAATTTGGTTTACTGTTTTCTGAGTTGATTCATTAGGTAAATAACAGACAAACATTAGAGCTGTGAAATGTTAACTTGTTAGCAGGCAGTGAGAGAAGAGAGACAGGACAAAGTTTAGCAAGGCAGCTACTGTAAACTACTACTGAGATGTACCTAAATTTGGGCTGGAATGGAACCAGCATTTGTACAAACAGAGTCAACATTGTTTTGTGCCTCCAGGTGGCTTATTGGAGACTGGTCTGAGTGTGGAAAGACATGCGATGGAGGCATACGCATCAGGACGGTTCTTTGTATCAGGAAAATCGGCCCTGCCGGGGACGAAACATTGGAGGACAGCCATTGTCTGACCCACCGGCCAATCGAGAGAGAGTCATGCAATATTCAGATGTGCCCTCCTCAGTGGGTCCCCTTAGATTGGTCAGAGGTGAGACAACACTACCCTCTCTTTAAAGTTGAAGTACATAACCTTGTGTTGCAAGAATGATGACCAGCAGCGCTCCATGTCAGAGTTAACAAAGAGATGTAAGAAGAGTTTCCCTACTTATCCCTACCAATCACAGTTGCGCCTGCCAGAGACAAGAGGCGTCTACACTGGCACTTGCAAGTCTGCAACACTGAACCTGCGTGATTGTGATTTGAAAAGGCAGGTAGGGAACACCATCTTGAATTGGTTACATCTGACATAGAGCGCTGGTTTAAAATAAACAATGTTGTGTAGTGCTATAATGCCTTTCAGCATGGCAGTCAGTGTGTTAGACTCGTCACTGTATGTCTGGAATCTCTCTTTAGTGCACACCAAAGTGTGGGCCTGGCTTCAAGCATCGTATCGTCCTGTGCAAGAGTAGCGACCTGGCCAGAACTTTTTCCCCTGCCCAATGCCCCAGCCACAGCAAGCTCCCTGTACGCACCCGCTGCAGTCTGGGCCGCTGCCCCCCTCCTCGCTGGATCCCTGGGGAATGGGGACAGGTGAGAAACACCTCTGTGGGGGTCTGTCAAAGAGCAATGGGATTAGTGTGCTAGGATTGGTCTGTTAGTCATTGGCCTAGTCTGGCATCAGTCACCATTTAAATGTAGCTAGAATTTGTGCAAGGATCCTGATTGGCTACCAGAGATGTGATTATGTAACATAGCGTTAGCTGGGGCTTTGAGCTTCCTAAACAACAGGGATGCTGCCTTATAATAATATTAGGGCTGCTTAGTAGACAAAGGTGGAATAAATGGAATAGTGTTGGTGAATGGTGAATATATTTTACATTTGGATTATATAATACAATTTTAAACAAACCTGCGACCTGTATCTGTGTGTGTGTGTGTGTGTGTGTGCATGCGCGTGTGTGTGTGTGAGCACGCAAGAGTTTGAACAGGTCTAGTGTGTGTGATCAGTGACTGTAATATCCTTCTGGCTGTTTGAAGTTGATCTAAACCCTAGACAAGGTCTCTGCATCACTTCCAGGAACAGAGTTTAGAGGAAGACCATGGCTGATCATTCTCAGCCTAAACTTGCAGAGACTTAGGCACTCCGCAGCACAGTTGGCTTATGTTGCCAAAACAAGTGTGTCAGAGAAAGCTGTATCTTCACTAAATATGACATGTTATTTTGAATCACGTATTTTGAGTTGGCGTAAATTAAATTTAAACGGTTTACTGTGATGATTAGACATTTACAGTGCAGGACTCTATTTATCCATGGGGGAATACATAATACACGTTGCCTGATGTTCTGTTTAGGCTGCGGCTTTGCTTTGTCAAGGTCACATGTTAAAACTCAGTCTCTTTACGTGGTCTCATGAGTTTAGTTCAATTTTCAACTTTTTCATTTGCTAATTTGACTGTAATTGTGGTTATAAGTGGATTTTGTTAAAGACCCAAGGTAGGGACCACGTGAAAGTGTTCTGTTAATATCTGGAATGTAAATATTTTGCAATGCAATGTATTAGCATAGCTGTACATATGTACAGCGTACAGGCATGCTGTGCTATTGACTAATTTGAATAACAGAACATTCAGGTTGGAACCATAATACAATATGCAGCACTAATGTTTGGGGACAAGGTTAAGACCACTGGTTTATCCTCTCTGTGCCTGAACTGCCTGCTACTTCTCATAACACTTCTCTGCTAACCTTAATATGCTGGGATACAATTAATTCAGTGCCAAATACCCTCACAAGCAGGGTAGAGCAGAGTGATAAATCATGGAAAAGAGAGGCCCTTACCACCCCCTGCCACTGTTGAAACCTCTAAGAGCACATTTGTGGTTGGCTCTAACACACCACTTACCTCTGTTTGTAACTCTCTCACTTAACTTTGCCTAATTACAACCTTCATTCTCTCAGCTCACGTCCCTCCCTGGCCTGTAAATGTTCCAATAGAGAGCTTGTTTACCAGCTAATGCTTTCCAGGACCAAAAGGTCACCAGGTCAAATTCCATTAAAGTCCTGTCATTAATGTACACCATCTGTCATGGCCAGTACAGGGTCTAATAAAAGCTCTCTAATTGGGATGGGATGATGCGAAGACTGGCTGATCTGAAGCTGTGATAAATGCTCATTGTAGATGAGGGGAACCCTGTTAGTTCGCCGGTCAGCTGTTTGTTTAAAGGGATATCCAGTGTATTGTGTCCTGAATGGCCACCAGTGTAGTTGAAAGCATTACAAAAATATTGTTTGTTTGCAATATATACGTCCACTATCGACCAGACTACACTGAATACATAGCAGAGTGGATGCTTCAACATTATGGGCCTTACACCTTACAAACCCAGCGCAAACACAAGTGTCTTTGCTAGTTTCAGACGGGGTTTGTCGTTTTCCTGTCCTGCGCCTCTGTTGTTAAAATAGCAAATGCTATTTTAACAAGGAAACTGCTATGGTTTCTGCTATGGAAACTACTATGAAACTACTATGCTGCTGCTATGCTAAACTTCTATGCATAGCAGTAGCTGTAGATGCTATGCATGTTTAGACCAACACACCCACGGTGTGTTGGTCTAAACATGAGGTGTTGTCTAGTGTATTGCTGGCGCATTGCTATCTTGAGGCAGCAGGTCATCAATTATCAAGATAGTATTGCATATGGCGGGTGCACAACGAGAATACACTTGTTACACATAGAGGGACGTGGAGGAGCACACAAATATGCAAAGGATTACAAATCAATAGACTACAATGTGAAATATTCATTGTGTGTAGCCTACATCAACATATTTTAGGGATCTTACAATTGCCTAGATGGTCTGATCCATCCATCCATCCATCTTCATCCACTTATCCAGAGTCGGGTCGTGGGGGCAGCAGCTCCAGCAGGGGAACCCAAACCTCCCTTTCCCGAGCCACATTAGAAAGGTCTGACTGGGGGATACCAGAGCACCCTAGGCCGAAGGTCGATGATCGATTTTGTGATCGTATCATCTCACCTGAGGCCGCATGTTTTGGACACTCGGGTAAAGAGAGGGGCAGAGCTGTCAACTGATCACCATCTGGTGGTGAGT
>JAODUK010053011.1:0-17500 GCA_027564635.1 Typhlichthys eigenmanni
GAAGAAAACTGTGCTTTTCTTTCAAAAATTAGGAAATTTCTAAGTGACCCCAAACTTTTGAACGGTAGTGTATATTCCGATCATACACCTACAGACATTCACACCAAATTATGTTATTCTGTTAGTTTAGTATTCGTGTTCATTTAGTTTGCGGCCCTTGAGCCAGGTCGTAACGATACCCAACGAACAAATACCCGAATAGTCAAGCATTTGGGGCTATCCCTTAGAGATTCTGAAACCAAGACGATTCCAATGTTCACGGTATCATGTTGGCGGTTACGGAAGACAGAACCACGGCCTGGACATACTCGCCCTCAACGGCAGGCACAGCCTGTTGAGCTCTTGTATACATTGCTACTGTAGCAAAACACATTTTTTATTTCACAATTAACACTAGATTTAGAACTACTGAGCCTTTTTATAGTTGCCAATCACTATCTGGGTAGGTTGGGCATGTTGCAGCATTTATTTACCTTTGCTTTCATGCGGCTTTCTCACGTATAGTTTCTGTGGTGTGTCAATACAATATCCATGATGTCCACAAAGGAATGAAAACTGTCCGAAACTGCCAGTTTATTTATTATAAATTCAGTATAGTAAAACACAATACAAAACGATTTATAGAATGCATGTGTTCTCATTCATGGAATTAATCCCCGTCAGTACAATGTCGAATTATGGCAACGAGTCTATTGCCTTCGCTTCTTTACTCAAACGAAACAATGTGGAATAATATCACACTTTATTTAGAAACATCAATGCGTGTGCGTCATTTTGCTGAGAAATGACAAGACGCTCAGCGCACACACAAACAAATACTGTGTTATCTTCGTGGGTGGGTTAGGCATGACGCAGCAAAACCTTTCTGTATGTATTCACACTAGAGCTTTTGGTGCGCACCCGAGTTCACTTGAGCCATTAGTCCGGTTCGGTTTGTTGGTGTGAATGCTCTCTTCCGAACTCGGGTGCGCATCCAGGATTGGACCCGGGTCCTCCAGAAAGCAGAGGTCTCGGGTACGTTTCATCCCAACTCCAGTGCGGTTTGCTCTGGTGTGACTGCTATCCGATCTCAGGTGCGCTAAAACCAGAAAGTAAACACTGCTGTTGTTGATGCTGTTGTTTTAACAGTTTGTTGAATGTTTTCCCGCGATCATTTTGATCGTGGGAAAGGTAGCCTACACTGTGGTCAATAAAGGAAGTCTCCTATTTACAATTATATCCTTAAACAAACTCGACCGGCAAATCCTTTTCTACAATGTAATATAAATGGTCTTGCCCCCGGGAAGAATTGTATAACCCTGACATGTCGACTGTAGGCCTACGGGTAGGCTACTGTAATGTTGGCTGGCTATGTAGTTTTTTAATAACCTAGCTCTTGCTTAATTGCGACACTGAAATTATTTTATTGTGACGAAACTAAATTGCAGTTAATCACACTGTTCGCGCACCTTTAGTGTAGGCTACGCAGGTGCTCTAACTGCAACTGCAAGCAAATCTAAATCTCACTTTGCGTTACAGCCTGTTTTCGCAAAAATCCTTCTAAATGTAAGCAGCTCACATAAATCCCATCCTGTGTGACGCATTTATAGCATGGCGACAATACCTTACACTATTATTTAGGTGTTGACACTGACTTCAAATAAACAAAAAGATTAATATTAAAGCAATTGTGTGCCGCTCCATTGTGCCTTCCCTTTTCCGTGTCGTGTTGTTGCCATAGAGCTATGGTTGTTGCCTGGTGACATTAGTCTAACGTTCGGTGTGAAGTTGACGTAAACAGACCCGGGTTTGCAGCCATAAATGTAATTTGAACGCAGACCAGCAGGGGGATGGGGGCTAATCGCACTAGAGTCCGATCAAGTTCGAACCAGCAAACAGACCACTTTCAAGCCTGTTCCAATGTGATGGAACTTGGCTTTTAAAGCAGGTAGTGGGACCATATCTTTTACATTTAGAACACTTTCAAGCCTGTTCCAAGGTGATGCAACCGAAAACTGAGAAGCTTCACTAAAACACAGTTGTTCGATCATAGGCAGTATTTTTGTCTTGTCTGTATGTACAATGTATTTACAAAGATAATATGAAAGCTGTCTCAACAAGGCCTTTATAAATAAAAACAAATGCTGTGTGATTCCTAAAGATATAAGGACGGCAGCCAACTCTCTTATAAAGGGTACAATTATGCTTTAGGGCTTTTGCATTAGTGATGAATCTCATTTATCCATGCCAGGTAAAACTGTGTCCAGCATTTGCAGAGACTTCAGTGGACCATGCATGTACACAATGTCACCATAAACAAGACAGACAGACAGACAGACAAGATTGTACCAGAAACAAGTTTTTTCCGAGGTTTAAAAGAAAACATGACTTCAAAACCCAGTTTTAGCTTTAGCTTTTTAACCAGGCTACCATATTAGATTTAAACATAATACATTAATACAATATGAAGTGCTTATAATATGTAACCCTTTGAATAATTGTCTGCCTTGCAAGGTGACCATATACAGTGAATATTAAAAGTTTACAAGCCCCTGTTAAAATGGCAGGTTTTTGTGATGTAAAAGAATGATAAAGATAAATGATGTCAAAACTTTGTGAACAATTCAATTGAGAAAAAACAAACAGAAATCTTTCTGAAGGGGGGAAATGAAAAATTAAAACCTTACAATAACCTGGTTGCGTAAGTGTGGACACCCTTACACTAATACTTTGTTGAAGCACCTTTTGATTTTATTACAGCACCCAGTCTTTTTGGGTAGGAGTCTATTAGCATGGCACATCTTGACGTGGCAATATTTGCCCACTCTTCTTTGCAAAAGCGCTCCAAATCTGTCAGATTGTGAGGACATCGCCTGTGACCAGCCCTTTTCAGATCACCCCACAGATGTTCAATTGGATTCAGGTCTGGGCTCTGACTGGGCCATTCCAAAACGTTAATCTTCTTCTGATGAAGCCATGTTTTTGTGGATTTGAATTTGTGCCTTGGGTCGTTGTCATGCTGAACTTCCTCTTCATCTTCAGCTTTCTAATGGATGCCTAAAGGGTTTGTGCCAAAATTGCCTGGTATTTGGAACTGTACATAATTCACTCTACCCTGACTAAGGCTGAAGAAAAACAGCCCAAAAGCATGATGCTGGCACCACCATGCTTCACTGTGCGTATGGTGTTCTTTGGGTCATGTGCAGTGTTGTTTTTGCAGCAAACATATCTTTTGGAATTATGTCCAAAAAGTTAAACCTTGGTTTTGTCAGACCATAACACATTTTAGCACGTTTTTGGGGGGCTTGGATGTTTTTCTTTGTAAGAAAAGGCTTCCGTCTTGCCATCCTGCCCCATAGCCCATTCATATGAAGAATACAGGACATTATTGTCACATGTAGCACACAATTAGTACTTGCCAGAAATTCCTGCAGTTCCTTTAATGTTGCTGCAGACCTCTTGGAAGCCTTCCTGACCAGTTTTCTTCTCGTCTTTTCATCAATTTTGGAGGGACGTCCAGTTCTTGGTAATGTCTCTGTTGTGCCATATTTCCTCCACTTGATGATGACTGTCTTCTCTGTGTTCCATGGTATATCTAATGCTTTGGAAATTCTTTTGTACCCTTCTCCTGACTGAAATCTTTCAACAATGAGATCCCTCTGATGCTTTGGAAGCTCTCTGCAGAACATGGCTTTTGCTCTGAGATGCAACTAAGAAAATGTCAGGAAAATCCTACTAGAACAGCTGAACTTTATTTGTGATTAATCACTTTAACTGGTGTGTAATGACTTCTATTTAACATGAGTTTGAATGTGATTGGTTAATTCTGAACACAGCCACATCCCCAGTTATAAGAGGATGCACACATTTATGCAACAAGGTTATTTTAAGGTTTTTATTTTAAAATTTTCCCCTTTGAAGATTTCAGTTTGTTTTTTAATTGAATTGTTCACATTATAGGTTACATTAATTAAAGGTGGAAAAAGTTCTGACATGATTTATCTTTGTATCAATTTGTTTATATAAAAAAAAACCTGGCTTTAAAAATATAATTGCATTTTTCAACTACTGACTGCAGTTTTTCATTTCCATTGAAACCCAGTTGGATTGAAGCTGAGCTTGCTGGATCCCACGTTAGAAATTGCATTTTTCAACTACTGACTGCAGTTTTTCATTTCCATTGAAACCCAGTTGGATTGAAGCTGAGCTTGCTGGATCCCACGTTAGAAATTGACTTGCAGTATCTGGGGGTCCGTCTGCCGCTACCCCCACCTGGATTGTGTCTGCCGTTATCTGAAGACGCCACATCAACTCAAAGTTAGATTTGTATTCCATAACCTCACCAAAGATATTACATTATTTTCAATTGCTTTTTATTCATAAGGGATATCATATTAAGTCATTCTTACTTTAGCTTTACTTTATTCATGATTTTCAGAATGTTATCAACCCACCTTGTAATGAGCTAGTTAGGAAGTGATCTTTAGATTGCCATGTGGCGTTGTAAGTCCCTTAGGATAGAAGTGTCTGCTAAACGCTGTAAACATTAAAGTGACATTTTACGTAACCCAAGCACCAATCTGTGCCTTTTCTACCACGTGCCTTTCTTGCTTGCTTTGATTACTGGCAATGAGTCATCTAAATGCAATGAGGAATCTTCTGTATTTCCAGCCGTCTCTGCTGCCTTCGTCTCCAGGACAGGAAAGACTACAGACGTCACTCGTATCAAAGGTTGGAGAGATAAATATGCTCAGTCGGAGCCATCGTCCTCACCTTCAGCAGCTAAACCTGAAGGTAACTTATTGACGTGTCACGCTGACACTGGTTACCTCACATGGGTTTGACAAGGACAGCTTCCAAAGCCATTCAAAATGCACCCAAAACATTTAAGACTACAAAATCAAACAATGTAATAATGTCACTATGCCTCTTTTTCAAATAAATTCATATAAAAATATTTTATGAAGATCATATTGTATACAATTATTTTAAAATTTTAATATTTTTTAAACAGTATTGCCCATGGATTCTGCATCAGATGTTCCTACTAAGAACCTGTCAGCGTTCTGCAGCGACATGCTAGATGAGTACCTGGAAAACGAGGCCAAGCTGATAGACGAGCGAGCTGCCAGCTTCTCCCAGGCGCAATTTGAAGCGGTGACCTACGAGCTCCCCAGCGTTAGCAGCAGTTACATCCGAACTCTGGACAGCCTGAAGAAACAGCCCTTGGCCATTCCCACCTCGTCCCTGATATCCAGCTTTGTTCCACCCTCCAAAAGACCCAGAATGCCTTCTATGGGCCCTAAAAGGGTGAAGGCAGAAAGGAAACGGAAGTCAGTAGGTCCTAAACCCAACAAACCAGGAGATTCTCCTGTGATGGATTTTGTCAGCGCAGTTGGAGCACCAGCCCTTTCAAATACTACCCAGACTCCACCATCTGCAGATTCAAAACCTAACTCTGAAATACCAAACGAAGACACTCCAAAGAAGAAAAAGAAGAAACTCAAGTTGCAGATGCTGTTGGACCAGTCGGACGTCCCACTGGATCAATCAGATACAGAAGTCAAAACCCATCCTCCAAATGAAACCCTAAAGAAGAAACACAAGTCTGAGATGCCATTAGCCCATTCAGAAGCAGTATTTAACAGCCTTCCATCAAACAATGATGCTTTTAAGAAGAATCAGAAGTCTGTACTTCAAACCCATCCACTGAACGTCCACACTGTAAAAAAGAGGAAGAAGCTGAAATACAAGGCGTCTGAACAAACAACTAGACCCACCCTAACCAATGCTGTGCCTCCAGGCATTTTGCAAGACATGGCTCCCCTGGAGTCAGACTCTGAGTTGTTGAATGCTGATGAGCCCACAGCCAAGCCACTGGTGACCAAAGCCTTGCTGAAACTGAAAGACCTGGAGGATGGGGTCCTCTGGGAGGGAAAGCCCCAGACGTGCATTACAGAGGAGAGGGCAGCCATTGCTCTTACATCCCTCTTCACTCTAGTGGTGAGTCCCTCATTGTTTAACTCTCCCATACACTGGTGACATAAGGTTCCTGAGCCTGGGGTTACTGGCAAGGTCAGTTTTGTTTTTCAACCCATAAAATCCCATTTTGTTTGAATTAAAATGGGAATTTTGTCAATATTAACACTAGCATTTATGTGTCTCATAACAGTTCAGTCCTATTAATTAATTTAATGCTCAGAAAACACAACGTATGCCTCGTTTCCACTGGTGCTAAACACTGGTGTTTTACTCTAAAGTCCAGAAATGTTTGTTTCCACTCACATGGGCCAGCACTACATGGCCTAGTAGCCCAGTGACCTATAGTATGAATACAGTTCAACCATCTAAGAATCTCAATCTACTAAGATTTGGTCCCCCTTTTGCCTTCAGAACTGCCTTAATTCTTCGTGGCATACTTTCAACAAGGTGTTGGAAATGTTCCTCAGAGATGTTGGTCCATTTTGACATTGTGGTGTCAGCTGCACATCCATGATGTGAATCTCCCGTTCCTAGGCTCAGTTGGTACTAAGGGGTTCAGAGATGGTATTCTGCATACCTTGGTTGTAACGAGTGGTTATTTGAGTTATGGTTTCCTTTCTATCATCTAATCTGATGACTAATCAAATTCCCCAAATTACATACATTTGGTGACGCAACACATTGTGGGATTATTGCCAAGAGGTGCATGGGCACTAGCCTCGTGACACCATCCTGATCTGGAATGCTACAGTTTGACTTCGCCGCAAGTATCCGACTAGAACCCCTCAATTCAATAGCGTTTGTCATACAGGCAGTACTAATACATTTCAGTCAACCTTCCTTATGTACGATTAGACGTGTCTCACCCAGTCAGAATGTTTCAAATCAGCTAGAGCGCCGGGTGGAAACCATAACGTACAACGTATAGCTGTCTGCTGATTGGCCCGATATTTCTCTAACCCGGCGACAAACGGCTTTTGCATTTTGAGCGATTCCAGACTGACACTCTGCAGTTAAATTAAGTTGAAGCTCGCGACATGCGGATGATCTCGCAAGACTAGCTGGGCTCCGCTACATTAAATGAGTGCATAAGTACTTTGTTATTTGTCATTAGGAACTTTGTTTGATGATTGAATGATGTTTGATGCTGGTCTGTGTCGCCCCCTGCAGGGCTTTGCGCGCGAGGACCCCACAGCTCCCATCCAGCTGATCAAGCGGCGCGCCCCGCCCTGCCTCAACGACTTCTGCCGCCTGGGCTGCGTGTGTGCCTGCCTGCTACGCAGCCGGCGGCTCACGCACTGCGGCAAGGCGGCCTGCATGTTCGGCTGCAGCTGCCTGAGGCAGAAGGTGGTGCTGCTGAAGCACCTGGACACGCTGGGCGCAGACACGGGTGGCCAGGGGAAGAAGAGGAAGAAGAGGATGAAGATGGCCTACGGTGAGTACAGGCCCTTGTCTCTCTTTTAAATGAATGTTTTCTTTTTTTTTTTTTTAGATATGAGCAAATGTCGCTAACTGACCGAACGACCGACTTTGTTAAAAAGTGCATGCGCTGCTTTCGAGTCGACAGCAGGTCTAGGGTAGCCTGGCTCGAATTTTTCTCGCATTTCTTTCCGTTCTCTCTCTTCTACACAGCCCAGGCTCCGTAAAGGGTAACGATCATTTCTATTTGTGAGGCGGCACGGCGGGTTTGAGCTCGAAGGTTAACAAATATGACCATGCCTTCAAATGTTTAAATGGAATCATCATTCATTAATCTGTAACATTCACACCACCTCTGTTTTGTCTTCTAGTTCTGAAGGATGCAGAGCCTATCGCCCAGCCCTCTCAGTCCTTAGAGTTGTTTAGAACCCTGTGGAGAAAGGACCTTGTAGATGAAGACCCAGAACCGATTCACATTCCACAATCTGTGCTCTCGGTCGCTACTGTAAGAATCCGAACCACTGCTTAAATAAATGCCTAAAATCAAGAAAATGTTAAATTAATTATTAGCGTTGGCAACTGGCCTATTTATTTATTAATGTACGTAAAGGGAGCATATATGAGCCTTCTGTAAGCATCCTTCAGCAGGCTGCTTAACCCTTAGGCTTAGCTGCTCTTAATACTTTAATAGCGCTGTAAAACACTGTACGTCACATTTAAAAAAGAGACTGCTGCCTGAATGACATTTTGGGTTCAGTAAAGTTCAGTCCGTCTTACAGGTTTGAGGTCCAGGAACTGGAAACTACAGTAGAAATACAACAATTAAACAACTGCTGTTTTCAAATTTTGTTTTTTTTTAAATTAAATGTTATTTTTTTTATCTCTATCCTAAACTGAGGTATTTTAGTGTGTTTGACTTTGCCATAGCCTTCAGTCTGGTGTACAGGTAACCTAGGTCTGTTAATGAAAACGTTGATTGTCTAGGCTACTGCCGTTCCCGATGTTAGCTGTGCCCGGGTCAGAGGTTTCCAAGGCAGGAAGACCCTCATTCACAGCTCCACACCTACAAAGGTAAACATGCACAAACATCTATGTGTGAAGTTTGGTGGACCCGAGACTGGGTGTAGTGACAGATGAAGTTTTGGTTTCAGGTCTCCACTAGCCAATCTACAGACAACCAGAGCCAATCAACAGATACTCCTGCTCCTGTCCAGAAAGCAAAAAAAACCAAGAAGGCTCGACCCTCCAATGTAAAACCTCCAACAGGTGCCGTGCCGTACATCCATAATCCATCTAACTATGCAGGGCTGTAGGAAGTCACTGTTTTAAGACCCGTGCTTCATTTGTTTAAATGCCATGACTGCACATGCAAGCACACAGGTTGTACTGCAGTGTGGGGTGATTGTGGCTTGTTATTTGCCTGGTTTGTGTAGTATTTATTTGTATTTAACTGTGATAGGGTTGTTGCGGTGAAGGAACTTTCTATGCGGTGACTTCGGTTGGCTCAAAGCGGTTTTATAATTATTGTTTTTGTTTTGTTTGTTTTTTGAGTGGTCAACTGCGTTGGGGCGAGCTTCGAAAAGTGTGGTTGTGGACCATATACACTATTTCAAGGCAACGTGATCTCAGCCCATATTGAGACTGTGTAACTGCATATAGGTTTCCAGTTTAGTGCCGGTGTTCTTAATTTAGTTACAGGCGATCACTTGTAGTTGTCCGGAAGATGTTTGATAAGATATTTCTTTATTCATCCCCCGTACGAGAAATTCAGGTTGGTTGCAGCAGCATGAGTTAAGAGACAATAAAACAATGTACAATACAATATAAACCATATTTCTCTGGGTGAATGTACAATAATTATATATATACATACACACACACAAACTTTGGCCTGTACTGTATATATATATCTCTATCTACAGACACACACATGTATATGACCATGCATGTCACACATTATTCCTGCTAAAGATGGACAGGCGGCAGTTGTCCAGAGTAGGAGTGGTTGTCATGGCGTTCAGCCTGCTGGTGCTGATTCTGGAAGCAGCCAGGACATAACCCAAGAATACCATTGGTCTCCCTGCAGGTGGCGCCGCAAAGCAGATCCAGCCAGTGCCGGGGTCCGGCCCAAGCCCTCCCGAGCACGGCCCCCCTCCCTCCAAGCGGCTGACCATCATGGCGGAGTGCCGCTGGTCTGGAACCGAGGACCAGAACCTGGTGCTGAGGGAGGTGTGCCGTGCCATGGCCCTCAGTTGCCTGGCCAAGCCCTTCATGGTGCGGGAGTACCTGGTCACGCCCGTCTCCCAGTTCAAGGACCAGAACAACTGCCTGAACTACAAGGTGCGCATCTCCCAAGGCCCCGCCAGACCCGAGCAGAGCCTCCAGGAGACGCAGCGAGGAGACCCATCCCACAACCACCAAGGGCCCGAGAGGAGAGAGAAGGGGGAGGAGGCCTTACCGGAGATGGAGGATTGGCAGAAAGAAGTGGAAGAGGAGGATTTCCAGGAGGAGGAGGAGGTGGAGAGGGGGGGCGGGGAGGTGGAGGATAGGGGGGAGAAGGAGGAGAGGAGCCCGCAGGCAGGTGAAGAGGAAACCAGGCAGACGAGTATGAAGACGTTGATGAAGATGGGTCTGCCCTTCCTCACTGGCATTTCCCCCGCGGGAGTCCTGCAAGCCAGTAGGAAGGAGCCAGGTACATGCCTACCTGTCCAGGTAATCATCTCCGCAGGCTGGTTACTGGAGGGGTCGGGACCCCTGGAGGAGGACTGGAGCTTTAGATCTTTACAAAATACCTATATTATATGTAGAGAAAAAAAAATATATAATAATAATAATAATAATAATAATATGTTATACACATAATATGTACATTATACGTATATTATATGTAATTCCTGTTGAAACTTAGCATTGATATGAATGTTGCTCATTAAAGGTGTTGTAAGCGATTCTAATTAAGTACAATTTTAGTCAAACTCAGCCAGCTGGCCGTTCTGTGTGTGTGTGTGTGTGCTGTAAAATAATGTCCTGCACAGCCCTGGTTCTGTAAGTGGGAACATAAGCAATGTGGTGCGGACCACCCCTCACGATGCTGTTCCTTGGCCTTGGCAATTTGTGTTTTTTGTTTAGATGTTCAAATGTAAACAATCTTTCATGACCTGCAAATAGCCAGACGTCATTTTCTCCACAAATTCCTCACTGTATAATTCGTAGTCGTGCATGTCAATCAAAGTACCTGTCTACGCTGGCAGGTGGGGAGACGCAGTTAGCCACCGTGTCCCAGACTTGACGCCAAGTAAAGGCTGGCTCTGCGAGACTCCATACAGTGACCTCACACATGGGACGGCTAGATGCAGCCTCTAGGGGGCGCCAGTGCAGTGTGTATCGTAAAATAAGGCCGGCGGGCTCTTGTTGGTTTCCACAGGTCAACGGGAAGTCCTACCCTCTCGCCAAGGTCCAGCTGGGCGGCATGGGTGCTCTCCACCCGGCCAATCGTCTCGCGGCGTTCCTGACCGGCAGGGTGGCCCAGTACAGGAAGCAGCTGGCTTCCCCGAGCCCCGCCTCCACACCCCCGTGTCGGACTCCGCCGGCGGCCCCTGCCAATGCAGTTACCGCAATTACCGCAATTACCGCTGGGCCTCGAGCCAAAGGTGAGTGAGCGAGCAGCGACGTCAAGGGTACCAGCGGCGCGTACTGGCTCGGGAGCTGGGTGCAGCTGCCTGCTGTAACTAGACCCACAAAGCACTGGGGGAATTGTGTCAGTACTCTACTGTGTGATCGATATTATATTGGATCAGATGTTTTCAACAGGGGGTCCGGGACCCCTAGGAGGTCCTTAGAGGTACTGCAGGGGGTCCTCCAAATTATTTGATCACAATCTTATTTTCTTCCAAACATTAAAGTGTCAGAAGATATGCATTAACATAAATACAACTTAAATAAAATCTGTCATTAATTTGAATAGTGGCTTAGTTAGTGATTTATGTTTATACAAGCATGGCACTATAGACTGCCCTACACATTATAATTATTGGCCCGGCAACTAAACATGTTAGTGATGGCGAGGTGAAGCTTATCTGAACAAATAGAGCTTTCTCCTCAATTGTATTGAAAATGGGTTCATTACTCGTAGCTTTTCAAATCAGTGCTCGATGAGGACCGTTGCTAGTGAAAGTCTGGGAAGGAACGTTTTGCCCTATTTCACAACCGACACGTGAATCTCATTGAAGCAAAGATGAATGGATAGATTCATAAATTAATTAGATTAATGCATTAATAAAAATCTGTTCCATTGCATAGCTAATCCAGAATCCAGGTAGGCTAACACTAAACAATACAGTTATTACGTTTATATTCTGTCTTTTTTCCTGTTGGTGAGATAATAATTACTTAAGGCTATCATGAAAGAATAGAGTAGCCTAAATAAATGAATGAAAGCCTATACACACACACTACTGTAATAAATGGTTAAGAACATCAATGTAGCACTGGCAGCGCTTTAAAGGTAGAAATGGTACGTAGCTTTGTTGAGTACTATGTGCTTGTGTTTCAGGCCCAGAGATTAAAATTGTCAAGATTTTCCCAAACGGGGGGTCACCTGTGAATCCCTCCACTGTTGCCATGGCTTCTGCCACTCCCCAGCTGCTGGTGGTGCACTCCCCGGCGACCGTCGGCCAGCAGATGGCGAAGTCGAGCCTGACAGCCGTCGGCCAGCAGGTGGCGAAGTCGAGCCTGGCGACCGTCGGGCAGCCGTTGGCGAAGTCGTGCATGGCGACCGTCGGGCAGCCGTTGGCGAAGTCGAGCCTGGCGACCGTCGTCCAGCAGGTGGCGAAGTCGAGCCTGACAGCTGTCGGCCAGCAGGTGGTGAAGTCGAGCCTGGCGACCGTCGGGCAGCCGTTGGCGAAGTCGTGCCTGGCGACCGTCGTCCAGCAGGTGGCGAAGTCGAGCCTGACAGCTGTCGGCCAGCAGGTGGTGCGGGAAGGCCAGTCAACCTTACCTGCTGTGAGCCAGCAGGGGCGCACCCTGTTGGCCCCCTGCAGGCCAGTCAGTGGGAAGATGTACATGAAGATGGCCGATGGGAAGCTGGTGCAGCTGGTGCCGCTGAGCCAGCTGAGAGCTGCCAACCCCGGGCTGGTCCTGCAGACGAGTAGGGATCCCCGCTACCATGGCAACGTGGCCGCCTCTGGCCTCCCTCTCTTTCTCTCGCTACGCCATGGCAACATGGCGTAGCAACTCTGGGCTCCTATAGTCAGTCTCTCTCTCTCTCTCTCTCTCTCTCTCTCTCTCTCTCTCTCTCTGAGTTTTTCAGGTGTTATTAACCTGTTGGTAACCTGACATTCTGTGATGTGATTTTATCTCTCTCTCTCTCTCTCTCTCTCTCTCTCTCTCTCTCTCTCTCTCTCTCTCAGACAACTCCTCTCCTTTCCCTGGCATACAGACCTTCCAGCCCATCTCCACGGCAATGAAGCCCAACTTCCTGTCAAGGAAGGACACGTGCCATCTCCAGATTGTTCCGCACGGCAACAAGCAGCCAATCACTGTTGTCTGCCCCAAGGTGCCCAGCAACCCCCGGGTCTTCACCCTTCTGCAGCCCCCCTCTTCTGTAGTCCAGTGGGCGGAGCCAGAAGGCGCCCAATCAGACTCTGCCCCCGCCAAGGTATTGTAAACGGAAACCAATACTAAAACCTAAATAACTAACAAAACCAACTAAACTAAACTGAAGCTGAATGGTTACCTGGCCAGCCTCCAGAGACCAGTGTTGAGGACCAGAAGGAGGCCAGTCCTGTGCAGATTGTGGACGAGGCCCTGAGTTCATTGGCCAGTAAGCGGCAGGAGGAGGAGGAGGATGCTGACAGTGCCGAGACGGAGCTTTCAGATGACCCACTCAGTCAGGTAGGCCCCCTTGGTGCCCTTGGGCCCCCTGGTGGAGGTGGGCCCCCTGGTGGAGGTGGGGCCGCTGGTGGAGGCGGGCCCCCTTGGTGCATGTACATGTTTGTAATGAAATGGTTCTGTGTAACAAACAAACTTGGACGTCCAGCCTCCAGAGACCACTGCCGCAGAGGACCAGAAAGAGGCCAGTTACGGGTGGTGTGTGGGCAGAGGTCAGGAAGAAGACAGTGATGACTATGACAGCACTGAGGAAGAGCACAGCAGCAGCAGTGAGGCAGACGACTCGGACTGCAGGCTGACCAAACATACTGTGAGACCTGTCTCTCTGCTTGTCTGTCTCCTGCAGGATGTGTGTGTGTGTGTGTGTGTGTGTGTTCTTCAGGATAACGTGTGTGTGTGTTCTTCAGGATAATGTGTGTGTGTGTGTCTTGCAGGAAAATGAGAGTCGAAAGAATTCAATGGAGAAGACCCGTCGAGACGAGCTGAAGAAGAAGTTTGACCGTCTGAGAGAAGAGCTGCACCTTCTGCCCAAGACACCCAAGATTGCCATCCTCAGACAGGTAGGGCCTGGTGGTGCAGGTAGTAAAGTAGGGCCTGGCGGTGCAGGTAGTAAAGTAGGGCCTCGTGGTGCAGGTAATAAAGTAGGGCCTCATGGTGCAGGTAGTGCAGGTAGGGCCTTGTGCCTCTGTAGACTGGCAGTGCCACTGTGGAGATAATGGAGTGAATTCATCGACATGGTGACCACGCCTCCCGGTTTCCCAGGCCCAGCAGGTGGCGGAGGCGCTGAGGAGAAGGAGGATGTGCCAGGAGAGGAGGAGGATGATGCTGGAGAAGGAGAGACGACAGCTCCTCGCCACCATGTCCCAGCTAACCCCGCCGTCCACCCAGGCACCACCAGCCCTGTCTGGGGCCCCGTCCACCCAGGCACCACCCGCCCTGTCTGGGGCCCCGGCCACCCAGGAACCACCCGCCCTGTCTGGGGCCCCGGCCACCCAGGAACCACACGCCCTGTCTGGGGCCCCGTCCACCCAGGAACCACACGCCCTGTCTGAGGCCCCGGCCACCCAGGAACCACACGCCCTGTCTGGGGCCCCGGCCACCCAGGAACCACACGCCCTGTCTGGGGCCCCGGCCCACGATGGAGGAGTGGATGTAATCGATCTCCTAGACGACGAGCCCGACATCATCACCATCACCACCGTAAGTGGGCGGGCGTGTGCGTGTATGCGTGCATGCATGAGTGCGCACATGGTCCAATCACCTTCTAACAACTTGACGCCTATTGAGTCTCCATGTTAAAGGTGAAGTCAGCGATTGTAAGCCAGTAGGACTTTGTCAAAATCAGCTAATATCGCCTCGCGGTGTGCTATTTTACCATTCTGTGTGCACTGAGAAAAAGGAAAAAAAAAAAAATTATGTTCCTAAATGGGAGCACAAAATCGTGCAGACCGCAGTGTTAATTTTGGCAGCAAGTTTATATTTAGTCTTAGTCTTTAGACGAAAATGCTTAATAGTTTAAGTCACATTTTAATAATTTTCATTTTATTAATTTTCTCCATTCCACACACATATGCACAAACACACGGAGCTCAGCGAGGGAAAGATAGACAGTGATGGAGAGTTGGAGAGCTGATGAAAACTACACGCGTTACTGGAAGTGCAATAAAAGCTTCGCCAGTAAAAAGCCAACTGGAGTAATCCTCGCAAAATACAGACTCCAAATTACGAAAAATATTGCAGTAAAGAGTGTGATTTTCATCACAAGGATATAAACGATAAAGCATAATATAAGACCGACGGTAGATGTTTTTCTAACGTCATATCGCACAGCCCTACTTATGTATGCAATTACATCAAATCATCAAGTTTTTAAATTGAAGTTATACCACTGACGTTTTAGTCTCGTCTCGTCAACGAAAATACATCTCATATTTCGTCATAGTTTATATTATCAGTGATCTACTTTTGTCTCGTTAACAGCTAATTTTCGTCATGGAAAAAGAGTTGTTGACGAAATATTTTTGTCATAGTTTTTGTCAACAAAATTACAGGCGGTTGTGTACTAGGTTGTGTTCCAGTAGAAACAGGAAGTAGCCCTGCTCTGCTTCCTGTGTACCGCAGGATGAGGAGGTGGAGGACCTTACGGTGGAGGACCTTACGGTGGTGGACCTTACAGTGGAGGACCTTACGGTGGTGGACCTTACGGTGGAGGGGAGCGACAGGGGGAGGTGCAGCAGCAACACGCAGGGTGCCAGTTCAAGGTAAGACTGTAGAGGGATCTGAGCTCTGCTGGTTGGGTCTGCTTGCTCAGCTGTTCTAACTCTAGCTGTTCTAACAGGGAGGATGAGGATGTCCGGGTGGAGGAAGGGTTCAGGTCTCTGAGGACCGTCCTCCATGCTCACGATGAGGCCAGACTGCTTCTGCTGCAGCTGGTAGGCTGGAATGATGATGATGATGATGATGAATGAGGATAGGCCAGCATTTTGTAATAACTACTTTATAGCTGGCGGTCTTTATAGAAAATGACTGCCAGGACAAACACACCAGATTAGACCAGTACAGGACACACACTAGACCAGTACAGGACACACACCAGATCAAACCAGACCAGGACAGACACACCAGACCACCAGGTCATACCGAAAACACACATCAGAAATCACAGGTTCAATTATTCCATAGTAATTACTGGCTAGTTTGAATCATTTTAAGTTTTTGTTTGTTTGTTTCTGTAACCATTAACTCGGTTAAATTAAATCTAATGTAATATAAAAAAGTCACCTGGATTTTGTCCTCCAGGCCCGCAGGGGGATCTCTGAGTTACGAGAGCAGTCAGACGAGCTGGAGAGAGAGAGAACAAAACAGTGGCTTCAGAGGGACGCGTACATCCGAGAGATCTCCCAACGCTCCGGTAGGCTCAGATAGACGTGGTTATTGCTGTAGTTTCATCATCAAAAGGATCATATAGATATTATTAATGTAGTGTCATCATTAATATGATCATATACTGTATATGTTAACAATGTAGTATTATCTTGAGCAGGATCCATATAAATGCAGGGTTTGTATGGTCATGAAAAACCATAGCCATTTAATTTTATTCTGTAAATATCTTACAGCATTAAATGTATGTTTATTTTGTATCAAACCACATAGCTTGTCATTCATTTTAGGATGTATTATTCGTGATGTTTCAGAGAATGTATGGTCATGAAAATATACCCCAACGGCATGGAAAAGTCATGTAATGTTTTGGTAAAGTGTATGAACCCTGTAAATGTTATTAACCTAGTATTACCCTCATTATGATCATAGTGTGATTATTAGTGGAGTATTACCATTATCCATCTGTCCATCCTCGACCGTTTATCCGTAGTTGGGTTGTGGGGGCAGCAGCTCTAGCAGGGGAGCCCAAACTTCTCTTTCTCAAGCCACATTTACCTCCACATTAAGCTCTGGGGGATCCCGAGGCGTTCCCAGGCCAATGTGGAGATATAATCTCTCCACTTAGTCCTGGGCGGGCCTTCCCCGAGGCCTCCTTCCAGCTGGACGTGCTTGGAACACCTCCCAAGTGAGGCGCAAAGGAGCCACCTCAACTGGCTCCTTTCGACTTATCACCCTATCTCGTGGTCTTTATCTCACCGTTGTGACGAAAAGAGAGCTGCACCGGAAGGCAAAACTCTCGATCTACCAGGCAATTTTAGTTCCTATTCTTATGAAGGGTGGGTCATGACCGAATAGACTAGATCACGGGTACAAGCGGCCGAAATGGGTTTTCACAGGAGGGTGTTGCCGTCTCCCTTAGAGATGGGATGAGAAGCTCGACTGTCCGTGTGGAACTCGGAGTAGAGCCGCTGCTCCTTTGCGTTGAAAGGAGCCAGTTGAGGTGGTGCGGTAAAGTTATTGCAATTCCGCTGCTCTGATTCTCTGGCCAATCTCCCACTCCAATGTCCCCTCACTCACGAACAAGACCTGAGGCCGAGGTACTTAAACTCCACTTGGAGAAAGGACTCATTACCTTTCCGGAGTAGGCACTCCATAGGTTTCCTGCTGAGAACAATGGCCTCAGATTTAACAGTGTTAGCTTTAATAGGATTATAATGTGGTTTGTAAAGAGTCATTTCATGCTCCTTTTCACTTGTTGACACAGTTCCTTGACTTCTCAATGCAATGTAGTTGACAAGCTTAGGTGAAAATAGCACATAGTTCATGTTGAATAGCACATAATACA
>JAODUK010053022.1:0-42866 GCA_027564635.1 Typhlichthys eigenmanni
GGTCTCTTATGTGACGTAGTGCTGATGAAGAGGCTGAGACTAGAGACAGTCTCTTATGTGACGTAGTGCTGATGAAGGCTCAAATGGAGGTGTATCCGTTAAAACAAAAACATCCTTTGTTGAAATATGAAGACCGGCACTAAAACAGTTTGCTCCCTGCATGTGCCTTGGTGAAGCTAGCAAACATAAAAGCGTGCTATTTATACAGAAGTTATTATTATTATTATTGCTGTAGCATATTTCAGTTTTAGGGCATGTTTGATTTGGATCATTAATCTTTTCCTCCCAAGGCCATTAGTTATGCTGCACACACCAGCTGCAGTTTATACCCTAAAAGGTGAGATTTATAACTACAGTGGGCAGCCATTATTTGCATGTGAGTTAAGCGTAATGGACGTGTATTTCATTTGCCACTTTCTGCTCAGTGTAAAGCTCATGACGATGCTACTGAGAGCTTAGTAGAATGTGTGGGGATCGACATGGAAGATCAGGATAATGCAGTCTACTCACCATGACATGGTGAGAATATAGCATAACTTTACTTTCTTGTATAATGATGGATGGGACAGTTGTATAGATGTTTCTCCTCTGTATCTCTTTCCTTTCTACATTTCTCTCTCTCTCTTTCATCCATAATGGATCTCTCATGGGAGTTATTGTGATGTCTGCGTTGCTCATATGTCTTTCATCACTATCTAGCATTATATGAATATTCAGTGAAACAACAATGAAAAACTACATGTCCGATTGTGTTCCTTATTGCCTAACGGCCATTTTACATTTTGTTATCTAAAGTAGTCACTGATTCATCAACAAACGTATCTGCATATTGCTTGAGAAAGAAAGTCAGTAGTTGCATCCCAGTTGTACTTGGTTTATTTTCATTTTGAGGAAAATAACTGAATGAATGCAGCAACCATCATGTTAAGAAATGAAATTGGTTTGAAAATACATAGTTCTCACTAGTGGTATTGGGGCTTTTTGGGTGCGAGGTTCCTACTGCCTACTAGAACACCCCCCCCCCCCCCCAACACACACATACTAGGTGGGGGAAGAGAGGTTAAAACAAATTTAAGATTTTAGCAATTGTATAAATCCTGGCTTGCAGCAAGGGTGTGTGTGTGTGTGCGTGCATGTGCGTGGCTTTTCCTCCAGTCACAGCCCTCTCTGCTCCCCTATGAGTCATTCTTCTCTGCTTCAGACACTCGCACACGTGCACGCTCACAGTCATACAGGACATAGCTTTCTTACGCACGCTCTGAAACACACACACACACCCTTTCTCACACACGACACGCCCACATACAAGAAACCACCTCTCTCTCTCCCTATCTCTCTCTCCCTCCCCCTCTCTCTCTCTCTCTCTCTTAGCTCCTTTGGGTTATGTGTCCAACTTCAAGGTCACGTCCTATACCAGCACTTCTATCGACGTCGAGTGGAGTCCCATTGTTGGTGCCACAGAGTACAAATTGACCTGGAATGCAGGTGCAGTATTAATTCTGCACTGGGCGTTACCTAAGTTTAGGGGTTTCTCCGACATAATATCCCAGCGACTCCTGTTGGGCTGTTTCAACAAACCTGCTAGGCTTGTTAAACGTTTCCTCCATAAGCTGCATGTATCTATTGTGTGTGTACTGTATATTAACTACATATCCATTGTATGACAAAGTTTACATGTGATTGTATAGGTGATGTCAGCCCCCAGTCACGTTACCTAGACCGCAGTGTTCTGTTCCATCGCATGGAGGACCTGAACCCGCAGAGCACCTACACGATAAGCATCCACGCAGTGTACGGCAACACAGAGGGGCCAGAAATCTCTCTCTCTCAGCTCACAGGTAGGCCTATTGGGTAGGAGAGGGAGGCGGGGGCTAGCCTTTGTGGGGTCTGCAGTGAACATGATGGCACTGTATCACAGAAGAGCATTTGTTTGAGTAGAAGGGTGCATTCTTTTGCTTTGGTCACGTGTGCTTGATTTGTGGGTTGAAAGCTGAATGCCGTGAAATGTCACTTCCCTGCATATCTGGAGCATATTTTTAACTAATCGTGTGATTAACAGGCTCTGTTTAGGATCTTAAGTTGCCATGTGCAGCTATCAACCCGTGGAGAGACTTGATATTGTAATTATACGGGTTGGGGCCGACGAGGAAGGCCTTACCTTCCAGCATAATCACTGTGTCGTGGTTTGATTGACAGCTCATGTATTTTGCTCTCCCTATTTTAACCTCAGTCGCTGTAGTTGTCACTCACCGCGTGTCAGACTCCCAACTGTTAGGCTAGTCTGCAGCATGCAAGCACATGCACGACATGTCTCACTTACTCATTCCATGCTTCAGATTATGTTAGGTGTTGTCACTGGATACAAAGAGACCTTCTGAGCTACTGTATGTATAGAGGGTGTGTGTGGATTTACCATTGTGGTTCAAACCAGTATTTATAAAATACATTTCTATTTTGGTGGGGGGAAAAACACACACACACACACGCACACACGCACACACGCACACACACACACACACACACACACACACACACACACACTAGTATAGCAATAATAATAGTGAGTTTTACATTTTCAAGCTTTAATGAAGTGCACTGGGTTAAATAGCACGTGTTCCTTTCAGCTGCTGTGTCCGAGTCCGAGCTGATCCAGGCCGTGAGGGAGGTGAAAGTAGTGGACATTGGTGTGAACTCTTTCACCGTGTCATGGAAGAAGACTCCTGGAGTGTCTGGATACAGGGTCTCCTGGATCCCCTTCATGGGTACGCTCCTAGTTACGTGTTATTTCAAGCCAGTGAATGGCCAGGTATGGAATCGTTATTGAGGACACTTTAAGACCAGACGCACCAGTGGAGTTGGACACAGTGAAATACCTGGAATCTGTTTGAAGAAGTGGATGAAACCTTTGGAAAAGACTTCAAAAAGGAGGAAGATATTCCAATATTACAGACAGGAAAGGGCCTTGTGAAATACGCGTCTGTTATTATCATCGGTAGTCGCGTTGTTGCCCTGATGTTGCTGCAACTTGCACTTCACCCCTTTGTCCTCTAGGGGGCAAAGATAAATTCCAGTTGGTGCCTGCGGTGGCCACTACCTTCACCATCCAGAACCTGCAGGAGAGCTCTGCTTATAAGATCCAGGTGTCGTCCATGCTGGGAAATAGAGAGGGAAGCCCGGCCTTGGTGACAGCACGTACCTGTGAGTGTCATTAAAGTCTTTAAATAACTCTTTGTACAAAACCTTAGGTCATTTATTTATTGAATGTACTTTATTTCTATATCAAACATTGCATATGGTTCCATTGTATCTTGAAGACATATGCTGTTAGTGCTTCGATCAGACGTCCAGCGTTTGTTAGTGTCAATGGAATGAACATGACAATGGAACTGATAGTGTTACACATAGTACATAGTACTATATACATAGCCTTACCTATCTCAGCTCATGTCTGACACTGTTTGAAGTTTGGGGAAATTGTATGTTTACATGACGTGATGTTTACGTGTTGATTACTTTTCTCACTTTTCACTTTCATCTGCCTTTACTGCTTGTCCGTGTTTAAGTGGATCTTCCCAAAGTGAATGGCTTCGCTCCACTGAACATCACAGACAGCAGTGCTGTTCTCAACTGGACCAGTGTGCCTGGGGTCTCAGGGTATTTGTTGTCCTGGAGACACATTTCAGGTCAGAGGTCATTAATGAACTGACAATACAGCTTGGGTTCTCTTTGGAGTTTTTTAGTAGACAAGCTACTCTACATATTTAATTTCATTGTGAATTATAGTTAGTGTGGTGTATGATAAAAACAATATGAATGGAACAAAGTGATATTAGCCCTTCTCGGTCCCCCTTCAAAGTACTGTTGTGATACAAATGAAACAGTGACAGTATGGTATACAAATAAAGAGTATCTGTCAAAATATTAGTTAGTAAGGGTTAGTAAGTTCATTGTGTCTCTTTCCAGAGTTGGACACTAAAACAGAGACGCTAGGTCCTGGCTTTACTCTCTACAAGATCAAAGACCTGCTGTATGGCAGGACCTATATCTTCACCATCAGGCCCTTGTATGGAGAGGTGGAGGGTCCTGTGAGCACCGTCTATCAGAGGATATGTAAGTCAGCACCCTAATACACTGCTACTATTTCTCATGCTGTGATTATGTGACCAAGCACTCGGACGGGTCTTAACTCGTTCACGGCGTGTATGCCAGTGGCGAAGGACCCCCCCTTGGTGTCAGCGCTGCCGGCCCTGGCCACAGTGGCCCCCCTCCTCCCTCGCATCACCACCGCCGCCCGGGCCGCCGCGAGCACCACTGCAGCTCATGCGTCCCACCGGGTCACCAGGGACCCTAAGCCCGTCACCTCCAAGAAGCCTCCCGGCAAAGCTGCCGTTACCCCGCCCATAGTAGCAGCAGCAGCTACCACTGTAGCCAAACACCTGTCCACAGCCAGCCCAGAGACCACAGCACCGCCTGGGCCAGGTATGTTACATACGCAGCCTGTGTGTGTACATGTATGACATTACATTTGATTCATTCAGTTGTACATGTTATGTTGTTGTTTTATTTCTGAATAAAGTGTTTATGGACATTGTGTTTATGCGTCTGTACTATGTGTGTCTTTGTGCGTGCGTGTGTGTGCCATGCTTTCTTCACATTTCCCAGTGTGCGGTAAGACCAAAGCCGATATTGTGTTCTTGGTGGATGAGTCCTCAAGCATTGGCGTAAATAATTTTCTCAGAATTAAAGACTTCATATTCCGGGTGGCCACATACTTCCCTGTCATTGGCACGCATGGTGCACAGGTTAGTGTGGTTAGGGAAGCTGTGCTTTTTCTACTATCACGCTTCTTTTCACACTTACTTACATAACTGATTTATCAGATGTATCCTTCAGTTTGTTCAGGTTGCATGCTGTATGTTGATCACTTTATGGTACTTTTCTGGTAGTAATACAAAGTTTTCCAACCCTCTGAAACCAACAGTATGACATGTAAATCCTTAGATTTGCTGATATAACTTGGTATAAATAGTATAAATACATTTGCAATAAAATGTTGCTTTCTGTCACAATCAAGCTAGCTACATCTTAAGTAATTCCGAACTATACCTTAATAAAGAAATGTAGTAGTTCTACTGACATTTAAAAGAATGTGACAGTGCAGTTGCATTTAATGACCAGGTGGTGTCACCAACACGATCATCACTAAGCAAGATATCCTGTGTAACTCCAATATGCATCTGTCCACAGAGATAGGTCATTGTTAATTGTGCAAAAAATCTGTCTGTAACAGATACAGACGTAATCCTTTGCTCTTCTGCTTCAGCTAGCAGTGGTTCACTACAGCGATGAGCCTCGAGCTGAGTTCCATCTGAATGCCTACAAAGACAGGAACTCAGTACTCAGAGCTCTCAGAGCCTTGCGCTATGGAGGGGGCAACACTAAAACAGGTTAACGAAAAGCACAGTAACACTTAACCTTACTTGTACAGTATATGATCGAGCTTAATCATTGTGTCACCCAGATAAGTGGAAGGATCTGGAAAGTGTCATTGTTTGCTGATGATACTGTCATTCATTCCCAGGAAAGGGCATTAGCTACGTGCTGCAGAACATGTTCCGGGACTCTGTCGGGATGAGACAGGATGTTCCCCATGTTCTGGTTCTCATCACAGATGGGAGAGCCCAGGATGATGTTCTCCCACCCTCTAGATTTGCTCATGCTCTTGGTTAGTTCTTTCTAAATAAGGACTCTGGTTTGCCTCTCACCCGGTTCAGTTAGGACACAACAAGTCCTTATAGGCAAGTCTGGTCACTCTGCAGCTAACTTGTTATTGCCTCCAGACAGTTATTATGAAGACTGTATCTAAATGAGTATGCAGAGAGCCATACAGTAACTGCACTTCCAATGGACACCGGGACATAACAACTAACTGCATGTATGCAATCGCTAGTCAAATCTGATAAAAACAATGCGTAGGTTTTGTGACTTTTCCCCAAAAAAAGGTTTAAAACATGCTACTACGGATGTGCAACTGTCGGCTTGTATCAGTGCAACAAAACTATTGGCTTAATGCGTTACGGTTCGGGCTTTATAAAGCAGACGATTGGATCTTTTCTTCCAGCTTCCATATTTGCCGTTACGGATTTATATTCAGAATTGTGAAAAGTGGTCTGTCTCTTCTATAATGTCTCTGGATATACAGTAATCTATGACATGTTTAAATATGATCACCTCTAGGTGTCAGTGTTCTGGCTGTTGGAGTGGCCAATGCAGATCTTGAGGAGCTAAGGAAGATAGCACCTCCCACTAGCTACAAGAATATCTTCTTCTCCCAAACCTTTGAAGACTTCCCTTCCATAGAAAGGGAATTCATCAATAACCTTTGTAGCGAGGTTCTCCTCTCCGAGTTTAAATTAGGCGATGAGGTGGGACATTTTAATGCAGAAATTATATTATCTAGATATGTGGTCTGGGGAATTCTCCCCATATACACTCGTGCTGGATGTCAATAAAACAGAACAAAACATTTAGTCGTCTGTTAGTTTTCTGTAAATGGTTCCGTGTATTCAGGCATTGTGTTTTCTCAGTCTGCTCAGCTCGACACTCCCACTGAAGACCCAGAGGAGCTGGGAAAACCCCAGGGTCCCTGTCCTTCTGAATGTATGAAGGTCAGTACACCCAGTGACAAGCATCTTCCGTGTACATCACCGACCATGTTCATTTGATGAATGCGCTCCTCTCTGTCCTAACATGTTATTACGTGATTTGTACTTTCAGGGTCAGAAAGGTGAACAGGTGAGTCATACTGTACGGATCATTGTTAAGGAGATTCAGCTCATAACCGTTTACTTCTATATCATGGTCTTTCTTCCTTTGTTTTAGGGAGATGGATTTGGTGTTGGAGGGCTGGTACGTTCAAATATCCTGTTTCCCTACGTTTGTTCTGAAACCACGGCCACCATGCTAATTGTGTGAGAAGGACCCATAGCAATTAATTAAACGAACGATGTTGGAAGCTCATGTACAATGCTGGCTAGTGCGGCCACAAAATAAAGGGTAGACATGGAACAAAGTCTGAAAAAGCCAACTCACATCTCATTATTAAGAACAATAAGATGTGCTCTGTAATTGTGTGCAGAAATTCAAGCAACCGTCTGGACCTAGAGAGTATGACCCTTTTAGCTCATCCAAAGGAGAGAAGGGTGAGAGGGTAAGCGATTAAGCGCGCACACGCACGCACGCACGCACACACGCATGCACGCACACAGATAATATAATATATAATTTATCATTAAAGTGGCGTTTAGTGCTGTATTTCACCACTAGTCAAACTAATAAATCATACTATAATCTAGGTGGAATTGACCTGTTGTTATTGTGTTTTATTTCCCGAAACATCCCATATTTTAATTCCATTTGACAGGGACTTCCTGGCACAGATGGTATCCCTGGGTTGCCAGGACGACCAGGAAGAACGGGGCCTCCAGGTTCTGCCGGCCAGCGGGTAACCAAATAAAGATAAAACACTTACAGTAACGCGAAGTCAGCTAAGGTTTGCTTTAGTTCGCTTGCGAGGGTAACACTAACGGCGGTGTTGTTCTAGGGTCCTCAAGGAGTTTCCGGTGACATGGTGAGTTTATCACACAAAAAAAAACTAAGCAAATAGACATAGGAAATGATCCGCCATACACGGCCAATGTCCTGCTCACAGATTGTATGGCACTTTGTCATTTGTAATGAAAGTGTTGTCTTTTATTTCCATGGCAGGGTTCTCCTGGAGCCACTGGTCCAAAAGGCCAGAGAGGAGAGAGGGTAAGCCTAACTTCAAACATTATTATGTGCCCATCAAATGGCTTGCCGATGACACGTTTCCTCTTGAAACATGGATGTAGGCCAGATACGTGTTGTGGGAATTGACTTTGTCTACTGTACATCAGCCATCATTTTCTTTAAAGATGGCGTGATTTAAATGGGTGAAAAAATTAAAACAGTCAAACACTAGCTAGTTACACTCTCAAGACTGTTGGGCTAGGTGTACAGACTTGATTGTAAGTTTTGTCTCACCTGTTATGATGGGTTTCTGGGTATCAGCAGAACTGACTTGTGAGAGAGAATGGTGTAGATATGTGGGCAGTGCTGCCACGCCCCCTCCTTAAAGGCAGGGTTAGTCATTTTCGAGAACGCTTGTGAACAAAATCCCTCCGCGCGTCCGTGGCCTTCCGCGGCACCACTCCACACGTCAAAACGCATTCTGAAGCAAAGCTTGTTTTTGCTCCCATTTATGTCGCCAGGGTTGTGTAGCAGTATCAGGTTATTTTTTAAGCATGCACAGAGAATGGTAAGCTAGCAAAATGCGAGGAGATATTTGTTATATTTGACAAAATTCTCTTGCAATAGCTGACTATACCTTTAATGGTTTTGGTCTTTTCCACACAGGGAGAACCTGGATATGTTATAGGTGGCATGGAAGCAGGCTACATTCCTGGACGAAAAGGAGAACCGGGCTCTTCCGTGAGGCTCAAATTGAACTACTTTAGGAGACATTTTCTGAATCTGTTATTGCATGAAGCAAGTAGCTACAGTAGGAATATACTGTACTTGTTCTCAATGAGGTGATCATCTGTGTTCCAGGGGCCCCAAGGGCCTCCTGGTGTTCCAGGCCTCTCAGGAGCTCCAGGCTTGCCTGGCCAATCAGGATCCACGGGGCCGCCAGGCCTATCTGTCAAGGTAAGATTATACGGAATTCTAGTTTGACTGCCACACTGTACCAATGTCATGCAATAGTGATGCTTTTCTTAACCCTAGCATCAGTTTTATTATGTATCTCTATGGTATTTTTATTGACATAAATCGACGGTATTGTACAGTATTTTTCTGTGACTGTTTGAGATGTGATGTGTTGATGACAACAGCATAAATGGTGTTTTTCACTTTGAAGGGAGAAGCTGGTGATGCTGGGGTTAAAGTAAGTCAGACTTGTTTTACCTTCAGGTAAATTAATAAATTTACTAAATGAATGATACTAAATTAAACTAAACTAAATTAACTAAACTAATACTAAATTAATGTAATTTGTATGTATGCTATAACCCTAGGCCCAGCTAAATCCAAACAGAAACTCTCACTGTTTATCAATATAAATTCCATCCATCCATCCATATTCATCCGCTTATCCGTAGTCGGGTCGCGGGTCATATAAATTCTACATTTAAATTACAACTTTCCTTCTTTTATGTTGTGGTTCCAGAGGCAGCTCTTTATCCCCTTAACTTTCACCATATGCATTTATAATTATGATGACAATATTATATCTGCTATTTTGAAAGGGTTTGCGTGGAAAGGCAGGAGTGAAAGGAGATAAAGGAGACTCAGGCACAGATGTAAGTGATGGATAATGTTTATTTTTACCAGATACAGCTCAAACTAAATGCAGCTGTACACAAGATGTACCTGTTTATGTAAGATTTTGGAGGGTAAATAAATAAATGCATGTTTTTCTTAGGGTATTGCAGGTCTACCTGGTCCAATTGGCATTGATGGCGTGCCAGGACTGATCGGCCAAAAGGGAGAAAAGGTATTACTGTCTTTAAGCTCTCTGTAAATAATAATAATAATAATAATAACAACAACTACTATTATAATAATAATAATAATAATAATAATAATAATAATAATAATAATAACAACTACTATTATAATAATAATAATAATAATAATAATAATAATAATAATAATAATAATAATAACAACAACTACTATTATAATAATAATAATAATAATAATAATAATAATAACAATTACCACAAATTTCAACAGTAATGATTTTGCATTTCTGGTTTCTGCATCAAACTGTGCAAGTTATATTGGGTAATAATATATTGGCACCCTTCCTTGTGACTAATGGAGTACATCAAGGTGGAATACTCTCACCTGTGCTCTGCACTTTATATATTGATAACTTGGTTGTCATGTCTCCCTATATATAGTGCGGGATTACAGAAATTGCTTAGACTTTGCTCAATGGTGTTCAGTATGATATCATATTTTACTCTAAAAAGAGTTTTATCATGATTGTTAAAACCAAGAAAGGCCAGAAGCTAACGTTTCGCTCATTGGCAGACTGTGACGGCTCTGCCTTGTTTTAGCAGGCATGTGGTCCTTATTGGCTGGATAGGCCCTAATGAGGCTAAAGAAGTGCACCTGGGCAATTCATATATATAGGTGTGTTGCAGCACACTCTGTGTCTGTGACCCTCCTGGCGCCACACATGCCCTTTGTTGTTTGGATTGTCTCTTTGTTTGGTTAGCATGCAACACACACCATTTATATTCAGTACATACACCTACAGACATTCACACCTAATTATATGTTATTCTTTTAGTTAGTATAGAGTTTCGTGGTTTAATTTAGTTTGAGCCAGGTCGTAACACAGACCAAGTGCTATGTGTGGTTAGCAAAGTCAGATATTTGGGTCATATAATCAGAAATGATTTATGTGACGATGGTGATGATGATGAGAAATTGTATGCACAAACCAATATGCTGTTTTAAACAGCACTTTTCAAAGCTTACTGCACTCTATTCTATACAGCTCATTTAAAGATTCAGGTAGCGCACAATGATGCATATAGAATCTTATTAAAGATGCTGAGATGGGCAAGTTATATGTTTGTGTCGAGTAAATGTTCCCACTTGCTTGTCATGCTCTTCTGAGGACCATCATTTATAAATGTAGATGTGTAGGCTGATTGATTCAACACATTTTATTATACTGGTATTAACTGAGCCTATGCTGAGTGTATTAAGTAGTTCTTCTGGAGTGCTTTGGGAAACACTGGAATAAATGTTTGTATGTTTTAGTATTAGAGACCTTCTATGATAAACTGCCATTATAGTGTACAATAATAATAATATAATAATAATAATAATATAATAATAATATGAACTGTATGTATGAATTGTAATCGATAACTGTCTTGTTGTTGTCTCCCTGTTGTGTTGACTGCTGATATGTATAATAATAACAATAATAACAATAATAATATTATGATCACACCAACAATGTGTGAATGAGAACAATGTCATTTGCGTTATGAGCAACACCTTTCTTTCTGTCAGGGTGAAGATGGAATTGGTATACAGGGGGTTCAAGGTGTGCGTGGCGATCTAGGAGAGAAGGTATGAAACTCGACAGAAATGAATTACTGATAGAATTCACTAGATATATTAATTTTAGTCTAATAATCTAATTTCTAATAAAGTTGTGTGTCTGATATAACCAATTCCAATATTATAAACTGTGGAATTCTGTTATAAGGTTTTTGTGTTTATCGTGATTTTACTTTTAATATTTCACGTTAAATACATGTTCAGTTTCATTCTTTACACTTTTTTCCAGGGGGATATCGGTTTATCAGGACCTGTAGGCCCAAAGGTATCTTTAATGAAAAATTATTTGTAAATACTGTCCTGTGGATATCACCATTGATGTGTATATTGAAATGAAAATATGTAAATCGATTCTATATTTTTAAAGGGTGAAACTGGAGAACAGGGCATCCAAGGAGTCATTGGACCCCGTGTATGTACAGTAATCACTTTCATCTCCATTCAGTCCATATTAAGACGTGCTGAATATTGAAGCTTTACAGAGCAACATACTGTGGGATGAAGGGGTCGTGTTTTATTCTCCTCTGCAGGGAAAGAAGGGCATAAAGGGCGACCAAGGGGAGAAGGTAAGTACACACATACTGACCCTGTACTTTGTCTCTCTTTAACATTAGGCTGCAAAGATTCACTTTATAATTAAGGTGGTGAGGATAATCGAAGCCAATCAAATAGGCAGTGGTGTGTGCGCGTGTGTGTTCATAAGCCACACTAACGTGTGTAGTTTAGATTCTGTGATTGATTGTATGGGGTTGGAGCTGCCTGTATGAACACCTATGAAGTTGTTTATTCATTTAGTGTGGTGCTTCATATAAGTATAGATCTAGGGTCAAACAGGCCTTTAATACTGCAGTGCAGACTATACACTTCGACATTGCTGTGATTCACAGGGTGAAAGAGGCACTGGAGGACCAATTGGCCCACAGGGCCTTTCCGTGAGTAACACATTTCCTATTCATTACTGAGGATTGTTGGGGAATACAGAGAATATTATAGATAGAGTTGTCGTGGTGATAGGTATTGATTAGTGTAGATTGGTTTACCTCTTCAGGATACATGTAAATACATTGTTAACATTATAATACAGTATAACTTCTGTTATAACCTGTTTAGTTCAGATTTCCCAGTGTTGAAGAATGTTGACAAGTTCAAAAATCATCTCTGTAATTACCTACATGTGTGTTTGTACCTAAGGGAAATCAACTATGTATTGATTTCCTTAGGTAATGTTTTTTACCTCCTGTGTAAAATGTCTATCAATGGATTTTCACCCAAGTCTCCAATACCTCCAAAAGCTCCGGATCTGTTCTGCTGCACTCTGTGTTCAAAACTGTTTGGCAGTGCAATGCATTAGGCATCGACCGACGTCATTAGCAGGCGATTGAACCATCTTTAACGAATCAGAATGGAAATCACACTGAGAGGATGTTCTACCCAACTGGATGCTGATAGGCCAGTTGTTTTCTCACTGGGTGCCGATTGGTTTTGAATGGACAGCTGGTGAGACTGACGTGCACAGCGTTAAGGATTGTGCAGCGCGCAGGTTCCAATAGCTCACGTCACCACATTAAAGATGCACTTACTGATTCCTGTTTCATTACAAGCAAGCGTGCTCTCTTTTGTGAAATGAATGGCATGTGATGGATGCTATCTTGTCATCATTAATAAATAAGCCAGTAGGGTTTTCAGTTCAGGTGCCAATGTAGATGGTGATTATGCGTCACGCTAGCCAAACACTGTGGGAACCTATTGTGTCTTGCATGGCTCATTTTTAATTTAGGCCAAATATGAGCAGGTTATCTTGAGAGTTGGCTCTATGAATACCTTCCCCCAGCTCTTTTGTTATGCCGAATCCTTTCAAGATTTTATTCGCAAGTCCAAAGACGTCAGCAGAATGGGAGCATCAATAATAATAACAAAATGCAAACACAATTTTTAATTTAGACAAGAATTGCACGGATATACTCGTATGCATTTCATGCACACTTTTGATTTGATCTTTTGACTAAAATAAAATGTGTCAGAGTTTGGAAGTAAATGTTATTACCATGGAACAAGCTGAGCAGACATAATGCTTTCATGTCCCTTCATGTCCTAGGTTTTCATGCTATTTAACTATATAAGTATATAGCATAACTATAGTATGGAGCTGATTTTGCTCTCCATTAAGGGCTTGACAGGGCCACATGGAGAGAAAGGTGATGAAGGCCAGCGAGGGACCCCTGGAGACCCTGCCAAGGGTGTAAGTCAGACATGAGATACATAATCATTGTGTACTATTTGATTCATTATAAGTTTGTTAGTATTGGAGGGCATGCAGTTTGCACTTGCTCTATCCCTACATCCCTATTAGATCAGTCCAATGCTTTTATTCTGTGTCCTTGTTCTATTTGTATCTCTATCCAATCAGATAATTGGTCCAACTGGCAAGAAGGGTGTCAGGGTAAGCTTCTACATTCAACCCTGTTTTTCTAAATACCGTCATGTATTCGTACTGTAAAATACTTTATATTGAGATGTTTTACAGGGATCAAATATTAAAAGACTTGTCACCTAAGGATACTTTTCTTTTATATTGGTTTCCAATGGTTGCGTGATATTTGTTCGCTTGGTGGTGTGAGTCTGAATAAAGCGATTGGTCATTTATTGACTCCGCCAAAGCCCTCTTAATTAATTGTTTGGGGTATTTTGCCATACTCGGATACAGTCCTCTGGGTGTGCCTGTCAAACACAATTAAGATTTCCCTCATTAGCCTCTGCAATCACACTGCTGCAATCACACTGAATCCCCCTCAGGCAATTGAATTGGTGCTCTTTATCGTAGTCCACAGGGTGCCATTTAAAGTTTGTTTTTTTGCTTTTAATGCAGTATGTATCTGTGTATTTGTACATGTTTACTTTACAAATATATGTTCTGTGTTGCCAGGGTGACATTGGCCCCATGGGTCCAGCTGGTCTCCAGGGATCGAAGGGTGAACAAGGCGACAAAGGAGAAAAGGTTAACAGAGGATCTTACATCCTCTACATGCTGTTGGAAGCTCCAGTTCATTGCTATAACAGACGACACTGGAAGAGCCATTAAAACATGCTAGCAGCTATGGCACTACACTAACTATGAAGGACATTAGTGGTTTTTCATACGCGTATATTCAGGATATGGATACGTAAAAAAGTGTGTTGGCCTTTCAAGTGTTAATAACTGAACAAATATAAACGAAGATAAAGATGAATATCCTCTGTTTGTCTTGTGCGTGTACAGGGCAGTCCTGGGTTTGGAATCCCAGGCCAGCAAGGACGAAAGGGAGACGATGGTGAAAGGGTGAGTTGCTTGGAATAAGAGTGATTTGTGACATTAAACTGATGCACTGACGGTTTAATTTTTGTTATTGTTTATCAGGGAAATGTTGGATTATCTGGGAAACCTGGACCAAAGGTAAATGTTTGATCATTTTGAGTTACTAATACTTTAAGGGGTTTGAATATATTGGGGAGTCTTTTTATGAATATGAAAACGGTTCTTGGCATGCTCATGCTTATTATTCCATAATTCATTAATAGCCTACCTTCCCATTGGAAGAATTTACGTCATATTTATGCTGAGCTTGTCTATTACTATGTTTGTACAGGGACAGGATGGCTCTAATGGGGAAAAAGGGTCTGTTGGGTCCCCTGGAAATCCTGGAGCTCCAGGATTAAGAGGTAAAGATGTAAGTAAAGACCAAGTAGTCGTTCTTGAAATGATACTACAGTAGGTGTATGCATAGTATTAAATAAAATAATAGATGAAAGGAATTTAAAGTATTACATATAATAAATATCAAAGACTCACTAACAATTATATTCTAATTAGGAATTAGAAAACCACTATAATATAATCTATATGTTCACTTTATACCCAATAGCCCATTGAGGTCAGTAAAGGACATTTCTAATCAGACAGGTCTTTTTAGTTTAACTTAGACCTCTTCTCTTTAACTTTTCTATTTCCCCCCCTTTCCAATTGGTTAAGTTGTGTTCAGTTTAGGCATAAAACGATTTAGCTACAGGGACGTATAACAAAGTAACGTAATACATACTGTTTATGTATGTGAACTGCGTAATATTTGAATAACCCAATGACTGAAAACACTTCTCCTGCATGTATATAGGGTGAACCTGGGGTTAAAGGTGATCAAGGTGGACGAGTAAGTTTATTCCAAACATGCAAGAAAGTTCTACACTGTATCTACCCTGTGTGTTTTGTCATGTATATCTCAAATGCTAGCAGTCATAGTAGTTACATCATCATTATAATAATTGCGCATTAACGGAGAGTGACACATTAAGTGAGAATATTTGTTATTGTTTTATTTCTTTTTAAATATAGGGGGAGCAAGGACCAGCTGGAGAGCCTGGTGAAAGAGGAATCAGGGTGAAGTTGGAAATGTCTTCTCTCTCTGAGACTGATCTATTTCTTCATGGAAATTTCTTCATGGAATGTAATTGTGTAATCTTACTAGTTTTATGGATTATGTTGACCAGGGTCCGCTAGGCCTGCCCGGGCGACCAGGGGACTTAGGTGAAAAAGGCGATGCAGGGAAATATGGCCTACCTGTAAGTCATTAAGAAATGTACAAAGAGCATAATGCACGTCAACAATGTTAATCTCACTAAGTTTGTTTGCAATAAATGTGCCTAGTTTGTATCTAATGTATTAGAGAAAATTATTCCTAAACTTGAATTGTGATATATGAGCAGAGAAAAGGGGTTTTCTTTTTCCTTTCAGGGGACAGACGGCAAGAAAGGCGACAAAGGAGAGCCTGTATGTTTATACCCATCATTGCTCCCATTGTGAGCGTCTTATTGTTTGTTGTGCTTGAACGCCTTTTGTTTGTTTGTTTGTTTGTTTGTTTGTTGTATTCGTTGTATTCTTCTCATAGACCAGATTTAGTATCTTTTCAACCTGCTGTGCTTTTCTGCGTCTTTGATTTTGACACGGATATGTGCAGTAATTAAATATGGCCTGTAGTGCACGTCTGTTTCACTGTGTTGCAGTTTGGGGCAATGCCTTTACATGCACTCTCATATTCAACTGTTTTTCAGATTATGTTGGCAAGCCAAATATACATTTTAAGAATAATACATTATTATTATTATTATTATTATTATCATCCATATTCCACTTCTATTTAGAATGTTGACGTCACCTTTATTCCAGATGTGGCTCATTAGTGGCATTTGAGTGCATGTAAACGTATGCATGCAGTGTTTCATGTTGGGAGCGTTCAGCTTGCATTGTCCTTTTCTTCTCTTGCCGTTCCAAAGGGACTTGCTGGACCCCCGGGAGCAGTCCAAGTAAGTCTGTTTCCATTCCAACATTGAAGCGCTCCACTTCAATCTGCTCTCTGGTGGAATGAGTCACTGTCTGGAAGTACACTTTCCCATGAGGCCTTTTTCATGCACAGATGTCTTTCAGCCAATCAACAGTCTGCAACAATCAAACGTTAACTCAATGTCCTCTCTGATTTGCTCACCAGTTTACTTCAGACAACAGTGTTCTTACCAGAGTGATTAAGGTAAATACTAAATAAATAAATAAATAAATAAATAAATAGTAATAATAAATAAATGGTCTTGTGAAACCTAAAGTTCTGTGTTTTCATTCCAGCAATATCTTCTGTTCTATTCTAGCACGTTCATTTGTATTGTGTTCTGTTCTACTCAGGGTGATCAAGGAGAGCCTGGTCAAAGAGGAGAGACAGGCTTTCCTGGTCCCAGAGTGAGTGTCATATCTTCATAATGAGTGTAGAACTACTGTAGAGAGTGGATGGTGCTTCCTAAGTACAATATGCATACAGTACGTACTGCATACATTATCACAGCGAGTAGAGACAATTATTCTGGTATTTTCATCTAAACGTCTGTGGTTGTTTCTTCACAGGGTCCTGAAGGTAGACCTGGACCTCCTGCGCTGCCTTTGGTATGTCCATCACAGCATACAGTGCATGTATTACCCTTGCTACTGCAGGTTTTATTAAGACACGGCTTTTCAAAATCTGTGGTTGCTGTTGCAATGCGCTTTAGATGGCTGCTACGATTATTACATATTTGCAAATGTTTTAAAATTTCTGTTAGTTTTTCTTTTTTAATTATGCGTTCATTTTTCAAAACTGTTTATTGTTGTTAGACTATTAGTTTTATTTATATGGTTTCATTCATTTTAAAACCACTGTGTAAGAACTACATTGAGTCAGAAATCACTAGAACTTTTGAGTGGTTGTACTGTATATACTGTACTTCATCGTATTATGATACGCACTGTAGCTTAATAATGTATTTCTATGGCACCTTAATGAGATACATTATTTTGACACTTTTCAGGGAGGTCATGAATTGGATGGTGTACCAGGAAAACCAGGGCCCAAGGTTTGGCAAACACACAGAAGATATTATTGTCAATATTGAAATCAAATAGATGTACAGTATCTGTCAGCTCAACATCTTGTACCATTATATTGTTGATATCCTGCCATAGCGGGTCGTTTTCTAGTGAGGAGTTCTGCAAATATATTTTGTGTGTTCAATTCACACAGTGTTCATTCATTACTGCAGGGTGATGAAGGTCAAAAGGGTGAGCCAGGTTTGGTAAGTTGACTATTGTATTGTATTTATCCCATTATAGGTCATTTGTAAATAACACACAAAATGAGCAATCCATAAACATGTTACATGAAGCATATTGATACTATGCTTATTGTCATCGGCCTGTTAAACTTTTAAATAAATATTACATTTTGAATTGCTTTAACGTGTGTGTGTGTTTGTCTGCGTGTTGTTTGTGTGTGTGTGTGTGAGACACAGAGGGGAGAGAGAGGAGATCAAGGTCGTGTGGGCATTGCTGGGATGCCCGGCTTACCAGGAACTCCAGTGAGTTTCACTTGCTTGTCTTTGATATACAGTACAAGCAAAAACCTTGCCGTTACATATTTACACCAGTAAGCTTTACTGGTAAATGCATACCGTACTGTACTGTACTGTATGGTTCCATTATGCGCATGTTTATATGGTAAGAACTGTTTAAGGAAAACCATTACGATGTTATCTTGCCTGCCTTGTTGTGGAAATTGTGTGATTCGGTGATATATCTTCCCTATGGTTTGTCAGGATTAGTGGTCTCATTCAGGCTTTACGGCGGGGTTCCGCCGGGCGCGTGTGCGCTGCATTCCGGTTCCGACGAGGGTTTGTTCCGTCCAAGAGGCGTCACCTTCCACCGGGAGCATGTCAGAGCGGTGCGAGGCAGTTCTATTGGCAGGATCAACTAAACTACTTTGCCTGTCCGACATTGACTTACTTCCAATCACTTACACTCCCAAAACTACTGCAGTTAAATTCCAGTCCTAGTCCTTTCTGGAATTGTTCTTATAAAAAGTATTTGTGGTGTCATATAACTCCGTGTTTTTCAATTCATAAAATTAATCTCTTTTCGTCCATAATTTCAAATCCTTCTCACTGCTGGCCTCCTGCCACCACTGTCGTCGTGAAATAATATCGAGAGCCAACACACTTTGTTTTGCACACGATTTCTATTGTATTTCGTATTTGACCTGCGCAGATCTCACGTGGCATTCGTCAAAAATAGACACACTGGCTGTCTTTAGTGAAGCAGAGTGGAGAAGCTCTATTGGGATGCTTCCAACACGCCCCGCGTCAGGTGTGGTGGAAGTGCCAGCATCTATCCAGAGGCCGCGTCAAAGCCGAAACGCACGCGCTGCACACGCGCAGCGCACGCCCAGCACACGCGCCCAGTGGAATCCCTGGATTATGGACTCAAAGAGCAGCTATGTATTTTCTCTTTATGAGCTTGATATGACAGATGGTAAATGTACTTTGCACTAGAAGCCGTTCATATCAGTTCATATCAGCTTGTGTACACTGCAGTTTATCTATCTTTTCATGTTGTAGTTTATTTGTTTTCCATTCTCTGCAGGGAAAACCTGGTGTTGATGGGAAGAGAGGCCTGGCTGGAAAAGATGTGAGCATCTAATATCTAACTTGCTTCAAGAATTGAAACATCTCCTTCCACAATCATATTTCATGACCACCATTACAAGTGTTAATGCATAACAAATGAATTGTTAACAAAGTATTGCCAGCAAAGGTAAACTTTACATACATACAGTAGAGTAGCCTACACTGATATGAAATGTATACATAATATACTGTATGTTTGTAATGATAACATTTCTCTATTATGTTACTACTTTTTAAATGTTTCATACGTGATCTTTAAACAGGGAGAAAAGGGACCAAATGGAGATGACGGAAAAAAGGTCATTTGAATTATATATTATGCAGAAAAATATTTCATTTTATAACATATATTAATAAAAAATATTGTCTTTTTATCTATAGGGGGAAAAGGGAGATGTAGGCACAAATGTAAGTGGACTACAGAAAGTATAAAATGGCTCTTGTGAGTCACATCTAACGGTTGTGACTTTGTTGTTCAGGGTAGGGACGGCAGCAAGGGAGAGACAGGCACTCCAGGGTTACCTGGCACACATGTTCTGGTCACACCCGAGGTGAGTTTGTGTTCTTCACCTTGCATTTTCATGTTAGCTGAAACTTTTTTTGTTTGTTAAAACTCAACTCAAACTCAACTCAAACTCCAATCATGCCATTGCATATCAACTATATAGACCAATACATACAATACAAAATGTTTAGGTATTATTAAAGACTTTTACAACCACGTGTCTCTTTGGTTGGGGGGTTAATGGGGTAGGTGGGAAAAAGCCTTGTGCTTAAACTCACTGGTGACTCGGTTGGTCATTTCGCAGGGCTCTACCCTAGATGAGCTCAGACAGGCGTTTCCTCTGCCAATGGGTCCTCCTGGTGCTATGGTGAGTTTGGATCACTGTGTGTGTGTATGTGTGTGTGTGCGTGTGCGCGCTCCCATCTCTTGTCATGAGCTATGGCACATCCACATATTCATATAAGGCTTAAGCTCTAAACATATGTATGTATCATGGTGCCTCATTGTCAGTAGAATATCATTCATTAGAATTGACAGCAACAGAAGTACACGAAATACAACATGTATTTCCTTTAGAAGTGCAAAACTATATGTAAGTATAACACATTACAGTATGCGTCACTGCCCGCTGATAGATGCGTGATTCAGTGGCTCTATGATGTAGGCTTGGTGCTATGCATTCTAAAAGCATGTCCGCCCCCCTTCCCCTTCCCCCACCCCCTTGCCTCTGTCTCTGTGTGTTTAGGGCTCACCGGGAATGAAGGTAATAATGGCTGATCTATACTGTCTTGTTTTGCCTTTGCCTTTGCTCAACCAGTGTTGACGCCGTACGGTAGTTCTGTATTATACATTTCTTATTCCTCCAGGGAGATAAAGGAGAGAGCGGCTCAAAAGGAGATAAGGTCTGTATCATTTAGTGTGTTTAAGTTGTGTTTGTAAGTTCACCCAACAAAGAACATTATGTATGGTATGATATTAATCTCTACTATTATATTAAACTTGTATTTCATTATACAGGGTGACTCTGGTCTTCCAGGAAAAGCAATTGAAATGCAGGTGAATAGCCTACATTGTTTAATTAGTCTACATAGCTAAAGGTATAGTAACCGATTGTAATTTAATACACATTTTGTTAAATTCACCAGATATCTCGTCGCGGTCCGTAATTTTACCGTTCTCTGTGATGAAAGAATGTTCTAGCACACAGCCTGGTTCTGTAAATAGGAAAACAAACAAAGTTGTGCAGAATGCACACAAACTAAAATAGTACAACCTTTTAATATTTATATTATCCTTTATATTATATCCTATCATGCAATGTGTTTTCAATGTGTGGGGCAGAGCTCTTTAGACAGCACCTTATATGGCATTTCATGGATTTTAAATATCAACAAACGTTCTCCATAATTATTTACTATACCATGAAATCCACTTATTGCCTCCAGTGATAAACATATTTGACTTCTTCTTTAGGATATTGAGACAATGTTTGAAGCATATGGAATCAGGGTGAGCTCCTGTCACTTTCTTGATATGAACAATTGTCCAGTGTTTTTGCATTGTCTAAATAAAAACTCTGTTTCCCAGCTGCCCTTGCTTAAGGCCTTGATGGACAGGCTTCTGCAGGATGGGATAGAGGAACTGCTACATGTGCTGGGAAGCTCCAAGAGAGCAAAGGAAGTGGAAGACAGTCACAGTACCAACGTCATTACAGAGTACACTGTATGCACACACTATATGAAGAGCATTCCGTTTTAACTACACTAACAGTTGAATGATGGCCCACACATCTATACATGTGTTGCATTCACGTCAACCTGACATGCAGGTGCCTGCTGCTTATTGATATTGACTTCAAAGACTTGGACATATTTAAAGAGTGCAGATGCAATAGTTCATCTGACATCTTTAATTAACATATTAAAATAATTATTCAAACGTCTGGAGAATCTGACTTTTTATTCAGTGACAAATAACCTTTATATTGCAATAAAGGTGAAATTATCAAGCCTAAATGTAGAGAGATAATACATATTGCTATTTAAAATTGTTACTTGCTCATTTTTGTCAGATGGACTTAAAGGTTTTTGCATCTGAACTCTTTGCTCTGATCCAGTAAAGCTATAAAAAAATTAATTCAAGTAGTCATTGGCGTATTACAAAACCAACAAAAGAACAATTTCAGGTAAGGCACCTGTCAAATATTCCAGACTAACACAACGCATTATGTTCTCTGAACAGAGTTCATTGAAGTTTGACCTTTCCAGCCAGTCGTTGCATGACATAGACATTGTTGAAGACCCCGATGTGGATCGGCAGCTCCCAGAGCCTATCACAACTGTGAGTTTAATTTTCAACCTCATTCTACATTCTTTCAAAATAATAATGATATTGATTCTCCGCAGTACATGTTACTCTGCAAGATGCTATTCACATTAACATACAGTACATATAATGGACTTTACTGTATGCAAAAGTATGGGTTTAACCTCTTAAGCCCTATCACACTAGGCCATTTTTTTACTTGAAAAAACATTCCCTTTCATTACATAAGGGTTTTTGCAGTTCAACTCCTTTACACTATAGGACTACAATAGAACATCTGATGAGTATATGTGTCAAGGGCATTGTCAGTGAACATATCAAAATACTTGTTGAAGTGTGTGTGTACTTATAATACATGCACATATTAGTCCATAAATATACATATGTGCTTATATATGTTATTATTTTATTTAGGACCTGCTAAATGAATCTGCAGAGAGCCCGACATTGTGTAGCATCACCACATTAAATGGCGAGAACTATATGGCTGGGACTGAGACAACATTACAAGAAACTGAGGGGCAGGCAATACTGGCAAGAAAAAATATTAAAATATTGTCACTCAAAATGAATATGACTGTGGTCAACTCAACTTACAACCACACTGCATTTGAGGAGGTATGGATACCACACAATAGTGCATGCAAACTAATAATAAATGACACCCACACAGGGCCTAAATGTACTCTATTAGTAAATGTGAGGATGGAATGATTCATGTCTTTCCTGCACAATTTTCTTAATCAATCTGTCAACCGTCTACTTTTGAAACTTAAATACGTTTTGGTTTGTTATGGTTTAACAACATTAAGACTAGACTGTATATAGTTGCAAAGGGGAAAACTTCATGTGGTGTGTGTGTGTGTGCGTGTGCGTGCGCGTGTGTGTGTGCGTGCGCGAGACAAGAGGGTTTCATTGATACCAGAGACAGCAGTGGAGACTGTTCTTCTCACAAAGGAAGAGTCTCTAAATAAGAGCTCGGGAGAGAAGAAGAATAAACAACGTGGAAAGGTAGCAAACACACAGACAGTTGAATACCAGAATAGTATGATATCGTTTTTACCTTTGTAATAGAGAATGTTTTTGCAATAGTTAAAATGTTGGCACTTAGTTGTTATGTTATATCTTACTTGTTTAGATTACTGTACATTATCATCTGGTTTGTTCTGTCATCTCTTTGCTTCTGTGATTACATCTTCCCCTCTAGGATTAATAAAGTATAAAGAATATAACTGACCATAAATACTGCTAAATAATCCATAATCAATAATACTATACAGTTATACAAATAATTAATAGTATATTTGACTCTTAACAACAACACTCAACATTGTTTGATTACATACATTTTCCCCTCTCAGTTATTTAACTGTTAAAGAATGGGAAGCATTGTTTTCTTTCTGACTATGAACATCTCAACCAGGGAAAAGGAAACAAGGGACGCCATAAGAGGCAGAGACAACGCCTGGTAAATGTATTTTAGTTGCCAGGACAACAGAAAATCCTTAACCGAACCGAAACTAACACACCAAACACAGGCTCTAACATTGTCCAGTGCTTGGCATGACATTAATCTATCTGTGTCAAAGTGACAACTTAACTACTAAAACATTGAATTGTATAATTAAGTTATTCAATTACATGTAGAAAAACACTTGTTTTCAAGTTAAACTGAAATAATGTTATTGCAATCATGCAATTAATTATGAAAAAGTGTATAAAAGAGTAAATAAACGTATTTTCAAGCATGCTCGTGCCCTAACATTAGAGTGCTTATTGTCCCTTAGTTGATTTAACAAATATAATGCAAATGTATAAGTCGCTTTGTGTTGCAATCTTCCAAACATCAACATGATCAATTAAGTTACCTTGTCTAACTTAACATTTAACTTTAACTCGTCTATGTCTGAAGGAAAGCGAGGAGAGTAAGGAGGAAGAGCTGGGAGAGGAATTTTACGATGCTGAAGAGGACAGTTATGAATATGAGGTGGGCAAATGTTTATTAAGACAGTGTACTTTACATGTACTGTATTTCAAAATGCTTATCCCAAAAGACTGTAGTCCTTTTTGTACTGTATACTGTGTGACCTTGGAAAAAAAACTCAGCACACTTGATATGAAACAATGAGCATTTCAGCGGACTTAAATCCAGCCTTGCTCACGCAACATTCAGGAAGCATTAGCACTCTATTAACAGTTGATTAAGGACACACCTCATTCCTCCCACCCATCGTAAATGCATTTATAATATGTTACTTTCTCACTGCGGTGCGCCGCATTGATGACACACGGCTAGGCTATACTTTGTACTTGAACATTTAGTGGGAGTAATTGTACTGACGAAATGCTAATGAACCCCCACTCGCCAACAGGACGACCTTTCCACAGATGGCCCAGTCTCACAGGAAAGAGAAAGGGGACAGGTATATTTGTGTCTTTTTCAGCGAGTGTTATTATGAAATGGATACATTCTCCATTTTAGTAGTAATTCTTGAGAGATTGTTCAAACTGAAACAATAACAGGAACCTTATTCAACATCATAAAACAATCTTTCTGTATTATACTGGATCATGTTGTGTTACAGCAAATGTTTATACCAATGTGTAAAATATAACACTGTTTGCAAGAGTATAATGAATCCATTGATTTTGCTTTGAGGCCGCTACACTGTAGCAGCCTAAGATACCGACAAATTATCAAATTGCGTTTGAATCGTCAGTGAACACATACGACAGTTTGATGACATCGCTCTCGGACGCATATACAAACACATAGGTTAGGGCCGGATTTTGTTTATATGTTTGACACATTAGCAAATAAATCATAACAAAATGCAGTGCAATAACTCAACTCTGGTTGGGCTAGTGACTAGATATTAGCAGTTGTAGATATTTTGGTAACAGTTGTTAACTATAATTATGTATTTTCTTTCTTTTTTGCTCTGTCTGAAGAAATGTATTGAATTTTTCTATCTCTTTGTTTCTTGAACACGTAAGCTTTGAAACATTTGTGATTTCTCTTTCACAGGGTGTGTTAAGTACCACAGAAATACCTCTTCAGATAGCCCACCAGACCAATGAAGTATGAGTAATGCTGTTTCATTGTGATAATATGAATGCCCCTTTGAATAGGTTGAGATTGTGTTTGAGTTTGATAAATCATTGTTTTTGTCATAAGGAGGAGCTGTCAACATCTCCAGCCCTTGTCAGAGAAGACACAGACAAGGTATACATCCAATATTATGTATGTCCTAATTCCTAACAAATTGCAGTATACTGGAAAGTCTTGCATGCGTTGGAATGCAGATATTTTTCATTTGCAATTAATGCATGAATGTGAAATACAAGTAACTTACAGGCCATGCTTTAAATTACAGTATAAAGTATTAGGGATGGCACCGATACGATACTGAGATCGGAAATCGGTCCGATACTGATTTAAATAGCTGGATCGGTATCGGTGACAATTGGGCAGTTGTAACCGATCCATGGGGCTAATCCAATTAAATTAATTTACACGCGTAGGTCTACTGTCAAGCATCACCCATGTCTAACCTACCCAGGCCACACTATCAGCAGCAGGTTTATAAAATGCATCTAAGTCCTAAAATAGAGATGGGCTGTCATTTACTTTGCAACTTAACTTAAAACTTAATTCAACACTGGAATCAGATTGGTACTCGGTATCGGCAGATACCTAAAGTGCCGGTATCTGTATCGGTATCGGGACTGAAAAAACTGGATCATGCCATCCCTTTAAAGTATACTGTAAGCACTTGTTATCATAATTCATTGCAATCTGTCACTAACACATGAAAGTTTCACCAGTGCTAAAGGTAATAGTGGTTTTCATAAGGCTTCTTATATGTGAATGAACGTAAATGTAAAAATATGTAATACATGTAAATTACATGAAACCCTTAATCAATCCTTAAAGCATGAGAGAGGGCTTTTTTTGTTTTGTATTGTTTTGTTTTGTTGCCATTTTTCTGCGGATGACTTCCTTGTCCCAGCATGCTTTGAGCACGACAGTTTGCCTGAATGGGAATGAACAAAGATGCTATTTAAGCCACTCTCTTCAGGAGTGATTTACTAAACCAACGTTGCTTCTGACGAGTTAATATTTGCTCTCTTTTTTTCTTTTATTTCATTTTTAAACAGGACCTTTCTTAAATCCTGAGAGAATGTGACTGTAGGGTTGTGAGCATTCATAAGCGATCGCACGCTGCTCGGGAAGCGTGAATGTAATGAAATGTGAAGCGTGTTGCTGGTGAGGAGCAACGACTCATGAGGGGTGGGGGGTGGGGGTGCTCATCACACTGATGGTGGTACTCACCCAGAGCCATGCTTATGTCAGAGTCACGTCTATAGAATCACACTGTAACACTTCATTACAGTCTTCATGAACATGCTTATTTTTTCTATGTAAATGAACTACATTTTGGACTAATTTATTTATTACATGTCAACAATTTTGTATCACAAATATTGATTGATTGATTGATTGATTGATTGATAAATGATATATGCTCTCAAACCTTTATTAAAGACACACGCCTTGATTTGTGTATGGAATTCCTTTGTGGTTAAAACCCACATCACGAAAACGTGTTTAGTTTGAAACGCAGAGGGCGTGGCCAGTTGTGTTTAAGACATTAACAGTGAGCCAGGGGTGAAATGTTTGACCTTGTTGGTGTTTGAACATAATCGAGGAGTGAGGAGATTCCTTTAACATTTTTTATGCATACACCTTTGTATTAAATTGTCATTAAAGGTTTATTTATTGAAATAGGAAAAACATATTGTATGTATTTTGTTTACGGTTTTTAATTGTAATAGTTTTTTACATTTACTCTATTATTGTTCCATGGAGCCATATCACTTACTTCTTTCACTGGTGAAATTTTCTCTGTTTATAATAATCCTCTCTGTGCATGTATGATTAAAGTCAGTAAAACATTCAAATACCTTTCTATCAAAGTCTGTGTCATTCATTTTAATGTTGTGTAATACTTTCTGAGTATTAAAGATATGGTTATGTTATTTAACACAAAAAATCATTAGCACACATAAACACATGCAACAAACAACATATAAATACAGTAAATGCAGCATTATTTCTAAAACTTCTTGGGCAACTGACAGGCACAACAATTGCGGGTCAGGGTAAAGAAAAGCGTCCCCTGGCCTGATTTTATGGTAAGTTCCACCCATTACAAAACACATTCATGCTATATACATTCCAACCAGAAGTAAAACACTTGATTACATTTAATAATTTCAGGCTCGCATGCCAGGAGTACAAGGTGCAAGAGCTCACTACAACAAGGCTCTAAAAGTAAAAATGTGTTCTATATATCACAATTGTAAAGCATTTAAAAAAAAATGTTTTCACAACAGACAGAATTTATATAAAAATGTTTTTTGCAACAAATAAAATGAAAAGAATATTTGATGGTTAATTGCTGCTGCTAACCACATGACATTTTACTCAATTTTCTTATTTCAGACTTTTACTTCTGGAGCCAGTGGTCACAACAGGTGGAATGTATGTCTATTAAAAGATGACCGTTTACTAAAAAATTAAATACTGTTTGGGTGTATGTTGAGATTGTAATCAAACAAAAATATTTCAATACACATTTTACATTCAATTTAGTTTTTCTTTTATAAAAATAGCGGCTGTGCATCATCATCCTAAACTGTCAAATTTAGATGTGTTACATGTATTAATGTATTAATTACATTTCAAATAGAAGATCATTTTACCACCTACCAAATACCTGTAATCTCGCAAATACCTAACGTTTCTTGGGTAGAAGGCTACCTCAAGTTAAAAGGTCAGACAATAACATTTACATGACAATAGAAGCAGCCTGTCCATGCTAATATTTTTAACCCATGTGGTCCTAGGAGCAGCGAGTTAACCCTGACATCCCCGTCGGGAGCGGGAGCCAAGGGTGGAGGGAAAGACATAGTTACAGAGGGATGGAGGCTGATGGGGGGGTGCACGCACAGATGGAGGGAGGAGCAGAGGACAAGATGAAACACTGGGCCGAGGACTTAGAAACGGGAGGTGAGAAGGTAGCGGAGACCCACGGAGACCCCGAAAGGAGCCCCAACCCCGACTACGAGGAGGAGGAGCGCAGCGGAGAGGAGGGCTGGGACGATGGACAGGACCTGGACTCAGAGAGGGATGGAGGAGAGGACCTGGAGATGGAGAGAGAGAGGGAGAGGTTGGAGATGGAGAGGGAGAGAATGGAGCTGGAGAGGGAGAATGGAGAGAAGGACAGAGATGAGACAGAGCGAGAGACGACAGAACATGAAGGCGACCAGGAAGAGTGGCAGGGGAGAGAGAAAGGGAGGGAAAATATGGGCCGAGAGAGTGGGGCTGATTATGATGAAGAAAACCCCAGGCAATATCCATATCCCCCTGAGTATTTTTTACTAAAGGTAAGATGGTGTGTACAAAAGTTCCCCCAAGAGAAATGTAGTAATTGGATTCAGTAGAATATAATCTGATAAAATAAAAACTCATCTAGTCAAATATAGGGCTAGATTTAAGTGAATCTCAAAGTCTGACAAACATTTCTTGCCAATTTGGTTCATGCATTTTGTCCTAACAGGGAGCCCCAGGCGAGGATGGAAACCCTGGCGTAAAGGTGATTGTAAAGCACAATCTATATCGTTATAATAGGGTTAGCAATAGTGTTATGTAATAATTGGGTTGTTTATCTTAGTTTAACCTTGTTACAGCACAGTACTAGTTCCCCGGTGTAGACAAAACGGATTAAGCAACAAATACATTGCCACTGCTGACACTGGCATATCTTAATGGATCAATGTGTGCTACAGATGTTTCCATTAATAACACTATAACTGTAAATATGCAGATAATCAGCTTCTATACAAACTGATTTGTACAAACAGTAATTATATTGTATTTTGTGAGTATAATTGAAGCAATTCAAGTATAGGAATAGTGTACTGCAAGATCTACATAGGCTATAATGATACATTAAGTATTAAGTATTTCAAAGCTTCCTATTTCGGTATTTCAGTTATTCCCATATAGTCCTGAGTGGCCAACCACACTGGTCCATTAAGGAACATCTCTGCTAGTATAGTTTCAGTTAAGTCAAATGAAGTCAGGTTTTCTGAGTCTTCTGTGTCTTCAGCTGACAATATGACATAGCGGGAATGACAGTCACTGCAGGAAATTTGCCACTAGTGTTCTCACACTACGTGGCACGTCCCTCTCCGCCTAGCCGCACTGCATCGGCCAATGACGTCAGAGTGTCTGTCACCCGGTGGAGCCAATAGATCTGGTGTGATAACCTGAGCCTTTGGTCTTCAGAGCTTTTCCTTCGTTTCACAGTGGAACAATTCTCATATAAATAATTCCCCTTGTTATAAGGTTACGTCGGCACAACACCCAGAATAGGACATTCTTTGCTTCTTTATACATGCTGTATATATATTTACATATTGCATATACAGTACGTATTGTGTATTGTATTAGTGTATTAGTGGCCCAACCTTGTGAACATGCAAATAGAACTAGCTTATATATACAGTACATTTTACTTTGATTCTGATTTTCCAACTGATTTATTGTTTGTTTATTACCTGTAGGGGGAAATTGGTGAAAAGGGACAGAAGGTAAATATAGTTATATAACTATTTAAACTATATGAACATACTGATGGATTAGAATGAAATGCATAGACTTTAAAGCAATGCATTGTGTGTGTGTGTGTGTGTGTGCGTGTGTGTGTGTGTGTGTGTGTGTGTGTAGGGTGAGCCAGGTATTGGCCACAGAGGGACAGTAGGTCAAGCTGGTCCTCCAGGGCATAAGGTGAACTTTTCCTTCATACACACACTTTCATCTTATTGTGATTGCTGATTTAACACATCCACCTAAAGTGCATTGAATATTTACTATGTCCACTGCTCTCGCTTTAATTGACTTAGGTTTCTCATTAAAAATTTAATTCATTGAGCCCGATTGCCTCAATAACTCAGTTACTTGTTTAAAACGGAACACTGGAAAGCGTTAGAACTGATAGGAAGAAGGACTTTATTTCAAAGTAATTATTTTAACTTAATAGAACTGAGTAATGACATTGTGCTAAACGAATTACCTCTAATTGTTTATCGGCTGCCTGCCTGTCACACCCCCCCTCCTCTTGCTTGCTCTCTCTCTCTTTCTCTCTTTCTGTCTCTTCATTACTAGGGTGAACCGGGTGAATCGGGACCCCCAGGTGCTCAGGGGATTCAGGGTATCAATGGCAACCCAGGTATGCAGGGCACTCCGGGTTTGAGGGGCCATTCTGGGGACCCAGGAGAACCAGGAAGAGAGGTGAGATGGGCAGACATCCCCCATGTTAAATTGTCATTATTATGGAGGCAAATACAGTTGAACTGCCAGTAATCCAATTGGATGAACAACCAGAGACGAGTTTTCCAATAATGTCCCACTGCATTTGAGCTACAAATTCAACAGTCAGGTTTAAACCTTTATTTTTTGAAAGCCAACCTTTCAAATGTTCACAACTCCATCCTTAACAGTAGTATCAATGTACGATACTGTGCACTAGTGTCTTGAACCACTTCCCTGAAACCAAGAGTCCTGAAACCCATTTGTATGGGTGTTTTCAGTTGCTAGACCGTGTTTTGAAAAACATTTTGAAATTAATTAACTACAGTCACTCGCTAGGTTATGTATTGACCACAGACTCACAGACGGTGAAATCTAAAACCAAACTCCTTTGTGTTGGATGAATCATTCAGTTCAGCACCCTTTCAAATGTTTTGAAGATACCAAGGCATAAACTGCTTCCTGTATCCTACCCGTGTGATCATCTGCCTTCTGTCTGTTCACACAGGGAGAGAGGGGCAGAAGAGGCAAGAATGGATCACCTGGTACCCCAGGAGCTAAAGGGCCACCTGGAACACAGGTAAGGAGATCATGCTAGCTCCCAGGGCAGTATAATTGGTGGAATCATCTATCCTTCTACAAGCTTGGTTTGATACAATGTTAATTAACTATGTTTTTGATTATGATTGCTATATGTATTTGTTTTACCCTCAAACATCATGGTTAAATTAAATGAAATAAAAATGTTTGTACAAACAGGTTACAACAAAGAATAATATGATTCATCGATATATGTTTGATGTTTAGTGCGTTTGTGATTTTTTTTCTCTGAAGGGTGATGCTGGTGTGCCAGGTGCTAAAGGAGAAAAGGTAGATATCTCTAACGATTGATTGGTCAATCAAGCCGTCTCTCTGCGTTGATAATATACTTTTGACTGACTGTATAGTGACTGGTTTTCGCATCAGGGTGACAGTATTCCAGGAGAGCCCGGTGCCAGGGGCATAGCTGGTATTCCAGGGAAAAGGGTGAGCTCAGTTGATCTGCACCATTGCACCGCATGTGAAAGAAATATTGACCGGGGTGCAAACTTGTTCAATTGGATCTGTCCTTGTTTATGTCTCCCTATGTTCTTCATTGACATTGAAGGGAAAGTGTGATCAAATATTTACTTTAATTTCAAACAGCTCTTCTACTATCGAACTCATCTATTAATGATGCCTACTACTGTGCCTTAGGTCTTACCAAGTCAATAACTATACAGATTGCAGCTCATTACAACTTGTATTGAACTATGTCATTTCCTTGCTTCAGGGTGACAAGGGAACTCCAGGAGTGAAAGGAGTTCCCGGTAATATAGTGAGTAGTTATTACATATTTAAAGAGCTACACAGTGAGTAACCTTCATTTGAAAATGTATTTCATGTTTACACTTTGGAATAACCTTTTCTTCCCTCCAAGGGTACTAAAGGCTTTTCAGGCAACAAAGGGGAAAAGGTAGGTACTGTATGACCACACTAAAACAGTAAAAAAAGACTTCCTTTATTTTGGAGCCAGTATTGAAACTTGACAGACCTTTCTTTAATTTTTTAGTTTTGTTTTCAAGATATCATTTTACATTCGGTTTGATGTGTCACAGGGTTCTGGCTGTTCTGATGTGAAGGATGACGGTTCGCAGTTGGACTGTCTAGTTGCATATCTTTTTCTCTTTCTCTCTACTGATGGGTCACAACATTTTTCACCCTTCTATAGGCTATTGTTTTTACAACACAGAGACATACAATATACACAATATCACGTGGTCTTTATTTCCAGGAAAAGATTAGATAAAAGTATTCTATAACATAGTGTAAATGGATCTATTTTAATACAGTAGGGCAAATATAATCAGGTTTGAAAGGATATTTTATAGTTTGATGTAATTTCATATATTTCTTAATGTAAACATAGGATACAATATAAACAAAACCTCCAGTCCTTTCTGCTGAATAATCACTGAGATACATTGAACCCTATTCAGTTCTAAAATAACCATAAACATTTACATGTTACATTTGCATTCAGCAGCCTATTTATACAAAGCGACGTGCACTAAGTAAATGTGTTGATAACTGATATGGCCACAGTCAAGAAGGTAGATTCAATAGTCAATAAAGCTAGCTTGCTAGGTAATGAAGAAGTTAAAAATGAATAAGTACATATTTTCTCTTTCCAGGGTGATCGTGGATTAGCTGGAGTTAGAGGCGACAGGGTATGACATGACAATCATTCAAACGGTGTAGCTGGTTCCAAAATGAATTTCCTTCCAACCAGAACAATGAGGCTATGTTTGGTCTTACCCAATCCTTTTTTAGGGGAGTGTACTTCAAATCCATGGACCACGGGGATACAAGGGGACTAAGGGAGATTGGGTAAGATCTTAAATTGAGGTTGATATTCCATTGCGAGGGTTGGACATTATGCTCAAACTAGCAAAGTTTGTCGCTCTGTCAGTGACATTTGGTTTGACGCAGGGAATGCGGGGAGCTCCCGGATTTGACGGAGACAAAGGGGAGAAAGGAGAGGATGGTCCCCCTGGTGTTAAGGTAGATATTGTGGATATGAACACTTGAGGAGTTAAAATAATCAAGATAGAGCAAAGTGTTTCTGTTGTGCAGTCCCATAGCCAAGATACAAGATCAAACACATTGTTTGTGGGAACTTTAATGGCACTGTCAATTATTGTGGTTGTGTGCAATCACAATGAGCATGTAGGTGTTAGGCATATTATTTAAGGATGCTTAGAGGTAGGCTAACTCCAGGGCTCGAACCCAGACAAACTCCCAGACCGCTGAGCTGTACTGCAGCCTATAACCCATTCTGCAGCACACGGATACAAACACACAGATGTCACAGACATGTTTTATAACTGAATAAACGTATATCATTTGTTATATACAGTATGTACAGGTGTGTATGTTTTATATGTCAGACCCCATGAAGTATAGCTATCGTTACGACGTTAGCTAACATGGATTATAATAAACAAACAAACAGACGTCCAATGTTTGTACTTGCTTTTCAATCTACAGGGTCTTAAGGGAGACGCAGGCACTAAAGGAGCAGTGGGGCCATTTGGAGCCAGAGGACCAGTAGGCCAGAAGGTCACAACAGTCTACTGTACTTTCTATTGACTCTTGGTCAGTTGACCCTGCCTTTAAAGAGCTACATGGCTACCGTGTTTCATATACTCATTCTCGAGGACGCTTTCTGACTTCGAGCTCAAATCAAAACCATATTCCTCCGCAGCGCCGCCTCATTGTGAAGCAAAGCGTAGTACTACGGCTTTGTTGTTGTGAGCGGTGTTCACCACTTTGTTTATGTTCCTATTTTAAAAAGTCTGGGCAGGATTGTTTTTTCAACACACTCACGGAACGATTATATAGAGAAATGCGAGTAGATATTGTATTTGGTGAATTTGCCAATAAAGCATATTAGCTTACAATTAATTAGCAATAGCTGACTTTACCTTTAATACCAGTAATAACATTGTCTTGTTATACCTGCAGGGAGATCCAGGGGAGCCTGGGAACAATGGAGAAAAGGTAAATCTCTTTCTCACAGACACACACACACACACACACACACACACACACACACACACACACGCACACACACACAATGAGTCTGAGGCTTCATGTGGTTCCAGGGTCTCAGTGGAGATCATGGGCTGAACGGAGCCAAGGGGGACAAAGGGCACATAGGACTGCAAGGCCTTAGGGGTGATCAGGTACATGGGCCCACACGGTCAGTGAACCTGATAAATATCAAGCTGTTCAATGTTTAACGCTCACACATGTTTTTGCTACAGGGTGATCCAGGAGAGTCTGGCCTCCCAGGAGAAAATGGGGAGAAAGGGGTGAAGGTGAGTGGCGCTATTGGTTAGCTTGGCTCCATGCTACTGTATATTTTACTGTCTGATATTTGCTAGAACGACCTAATCACCTTTCTTGCCAGCTTCGTATTGTATAGTATTGTAATATGGGTACTTGCTGAAATGAGTTTCAGTTCTGAAAATTAATGTTTAAAGTTGTGTTTTGATAGCAAGTAATATTCTTGGGGGGCATTGCATTGGAAGGTCGCCATACTGTTTAGCCAGACCACCTGTATGTGACATCATGACATGTTTGTAACAGGGATTCCGCGGTTTACCTGGACGAATGGGAAGTCCTGGACTAAATGGAGAAAAGGTTCGGTGTGATATTTACTGTCTAGAGACATTGACTAGAGCCAGTCGGCTGGAGGTATACGCTATATGGTTTTATGTTTATTATTGACAAAGTATTTCTGTCTACAGGGTAGTATGGGGCTTAATGGGACCCCTGGCCAACCAGGCCTTAATGGAGTCACAGGTCGCAAGGTAAGCACACACACACACACACACACACACACACAGTGTATTCACTGCCACAGCTTTATACATAAATATTGAATATTGTTTTTTAAATATTATTTAATTTTCAGGGTGAAAAGGGCGATGGAGGGATTAATGGTGTAGATGGCACCCCCGGGCAAAAAGGAGAAAAAGTTAGCAAATGAATCATGCAACATTTTAGCTCACACTTTTAGTTTGAAACGAACATTTGCTGACAAATGCAAACTGTTCACCGCCAACGTTCGCCAATTTTGAACGCACCTCAGAGTATTCCAATCAACACGTTTTTACAGACAGCATCTAGTTCATTGCAGGGGTAAATTGTATTGACTGTCTGTTAACACCTCCCTGTCTAAGGGGGCGACTGGCTTCACAGGGTTCCCGGGGTTCAAGGGCTCAGCAGGAAGTCCAGGAAAAGATGGAGACCTGGGAAAGCCAGGACTTCCGGGACCCAGTGGAGACAATGGACCAAAGGTACTGCAGAACCATTTCCTCACATACCACGATGTTATTTAGGTGATTAGCAAGCATAAAGACAAGACTTTTGACTTGTCACCTAAAATCAGACCTTTAGTTCATTTGATTAGCTGCTGCTGTGTTTAACCTGACACATATGTAAAATAAGTAGTCTAGAGGGTTTTCACCACGGAAAGAAATACATTATATTTCTTCCATATACTGGCAATATTTTGGTAATTCTAAACACAGTAGCAGGTAGTTGCAGCATACATTAATAATATTAGTAGTAAACAATGTATAAAGTCTCTCTCTTTCAGTGCATATAGAAAGGCAAACAAACACACACAAACAAACACATTCCACAGCTCCTCGATGCAATAAATATCACTATTCAGTCCAGTCCCTATTGACATTTTATTATACACCTAATTTTGCTTGAGAAACAAGAGAACCTGAACACATTGGTAGAAGAATGAAACAGGCTTGATTACAGTCATCACACCCTCAGACAGACATTCCTATGTTTAGCCGATACAGCCGGCTGCCGGGTTTAATTACGCATGCCTGGTAACAAGGGCTATTATTGTCTGGAACTTTGAGGCTGCACCTCAGTCAAACAGCTCCTCTCGGCCACAATTAGGACACTCTTAATATTGAAACAAAGCGAATGGACTCCTCTAATGGTGACATTACAAGGACGAGGCAAATTGGGGTTCAGTGAGTTGAACGAGCAGTGCTCAGTTGTTGATTGCTATTGCTACTGTTTAGTGTGTGTGTGTGTGCGTGTGCGTGTGCGTGTGTGCGTGTGTGTGTGTGTGTGTGTGTAATTAATTTCTGTTGGTCAGGGAGTACAAGGCAGGAGAGGGAGAGCCAAACCTTGTCAGAGAGGCCTACAAGGAATGGCTGGACAAAGAGGAGACAGTGTAAGATACACACACACACTCACGCATGCACACAAACACACACACGCACAAACACGCACACGCACAAACACGCACACACACACACTAACCTGTTTTGTTGAACCATATGAACTGGTATATGGATATATGTTTTGAGGTTCACCCTTACAATTAGAGGTAATATTATATATAAATATATAAATATAATAATATTTGTGTTTTATATTAACTCAATATTTTTCAATAGGGGTTAACGGGGAATGAAGGAGCCAAAGGGGAGAAGGGAGAGCCTGGACTTTCTGTGAGCATGTTTTCAGTCACTCACACACACACACACACACACACGCGCACACTTACACACACACCTACACACACGCACACACACACACACACACACACACACACACACACGCACACACACACACAATCACCTTTTCTAGACTAGATGGATTTGTCAGTTATTTTGAATCTTTTCCTCTCAAGCTTAAAGAAGTGAAGGCGCTTGTCAAACAAGAAGTAGAAAAGTGTGGTAAGTATGTATGCGTTTATGTACAGTATACCGCACGTGTGTGTGTGTGTCTGTGTGTGTCATATGTATCTGTTTGCACAATTGTGTTTGCCTTCAGGTGAATAATGCCAAAGAATTGGTGCCACTAGCTCCATATTGTACGTGTGCTTGTACGCTAGTGTGTATGTATGTGCACGAGCATGTGTGTGTGTTCTGGGGCTCCGTGGCAACAGCACGGCACCCGTGTGTGCCATGCCATCTGCTATGTTCCCTCATAGGAACACGCACCACGGCGTATGTCATAGGGGTCCATTCACAAACGAGAGCACTATTAGCTAAGGCGACAGGCGATAAGAGGCTGCGTGGTCTGAGAATCATCGTGGCATATTGCACTCTGTCGCTTTGCTCTGTATGGCTGTGCTAATGGATGAATACTGTACACACTGTACTGCAGCCGCCGCTATGCTTTGTACACCATAAACCTCTAGCATTACATAGTAATGACTTGTTTGTGTGTGTGTGTGTGTGTGTGTGTGTGCGTGTGTGGTTGTATGTGTGTGTGTGCGCGCATGTGTGTCTGTCTTTCAGTGTGTGCATATCTGTCTGTCAGTCTGTCTGTCTGTTTGTGTGTTTGTTGGTTCACATATGTGTACATGTACTGTACTGTATATCTGTGTGTGTGTGTGTGTGTGTGTGTTTGTTGGTTAGCATACAGTATGCATACATGCACTGTACTGTATATCTGTGTGTGTGTGTGTGTGTGTGTGTGTGTTGGTTCCCATACAGTATGCGTACAGTACATGCACAGTACTGTATATCTGTGTGTGTACAGTACATACCTATAACCACCCTGTGTGGCTGCAGGGGTGGACATCCAGGTCCTGGTGTCATCCAGGGATCTGGACAGTGAGGCTGAAAGTGAGACAGAAAGCAAGGCTGCAGAGGAGATGTCTCTCACCCGCAACCTGCCTGATACAGGGCAGGGAGGTGAGTCGGAGGAGGAAGGTGAAAAAGAGAAGACCTTCCAAAACAAGATGGCGGACGCTTCTGCCGCTCTCTCAGGGACTCTCAGAGGAGAGGGAATCCCGGCTCATGGCAACTGTACTGGTAAGAGATGGTACGGTTAGCCAAAGCTACTGTAGCTGGAATTAACCTTTAAGCTTTTCCTTAAAGTTACTTTATATGACTTTCTGCCACTAGATGTCATACTAGAGCAACAGCATCTCAGATTAATACAAATGCTTCGTCAGACACACAAACATGAGCAAACATGCACAGGAGCTCATTACAACACACATGTGGGTGGAAGTGTGATGTCATTCTCTGCTCAGGACATTATTACTCCACTATACCTTTAAATAGAATATAGTTGCTTGCTGCTATATTAATGTTTAGAATATCATATATAGGCCCTTTAAAGTTCCCTTTTCATTCCCGCTGTATTGTTTTATTGCTGGTTAGCGATAAATCAAACATATTTTCAAATAAATGTATCCCTCATTTAAGGGTAATACAAGTATTAAGCTTACTGCCCATTCATGAAAGCTTTTCCATTTGCAATTCAGAGTTTTTACACGGACATGCTTTATGCCAACCGGCAGCGCTGGCTCCCCAAGGGACAATAGAGAGCATAAATAAACAGAGTGAAATAGTCCACACTGGCCCATTTGCTGTCCATGTACTCTTTGTGTTTTAACATTCTCAGAACACCATATTTCCTCCACAGCTCACCGCTTTTATTTTGAAACAATGTGCATGGGAAGGGCATGCACCCGTGAGTTTCAAACCAAAACAACAATGTGTCTGCAATACTGGTTTCAACCACAAACTTCCATGAAAAGTGGTGGCCAGACACTATCTAAACAGTATCATACTAGCGTTGCCATGATACAGTAAACAGGAAAGCTGTAGTACTGAATGTTAGTAGTTCTGTCAGAATCAGAATGGGTTTCTATAGTAATTTGTCAATGTGTCTTTATCATAAGACCGTAACATGATTCAGGCCTAAATTATATACTGTACCAATGCTACTATGCTACTAGGCCAAGCCAGCAGACACCTGTCAGAAGATAAAGGCCAAGCCCACTGAAAGCATCAACGATCGTCAAAAGACGGCAGAGTTTTAGAACTAGGGCATCACCCACTGGCGGTGTCTGACGCACGTCGACGCCGAGGTTTAGAACGAGGTTCTATTTATTGAGTGTCAAGCCATAAACATGCACTGAATATCTGCAGATATTTCAGCTCCTCCTTCAATTTGTCTTTACGTTTCGAACATTGCATTGTTTGACGCGCCGCCGAACGACACCGCCAATGGGCGTTGGCCTTAAGTGTCACCAAAGTTTTTATAGGAAAGTCTCGCCACTGGCAGCCATCTTTGAAACGGCCCCGGCAGTTGTTTAGGAAGACAGTATAGGCAGGTGACTTACGTCAATGCAACCACATGATTGGTTAAATATGTTAATGCTCGACGGTTATAAAGCAGAAGATTGGCACTTTGGACGATTGGACGATTGGATTATGTTATGTGTTATTATTTGGATTTTTTCCCCTGCTACTTGCGTTTTAGAATTCTCCTATAGAGCTCCATTGAAAATGATTTACTGTACCAGTGCTACTATGACCAAGCCAGCAGAGACCTATCAGAAGATAAGTGTCACTCTGCAGGGAGTCAGTAGCACCGCTGTCACTGTCAGAGCGAGTCAGCTCATACCACAGCTCACACAGTGGTTAACAAGCCTCATTAGTGCACGTAACCCGCAGGCTATACAGTCTTTCTGCATCCCAGTTTACTGGCTGTGTCCCTCCCCTTGTCTCCGGGTGACTACACTAATGAGCCAATAAAAAGCTATCCTGTTATTGCCAGCATCAATGTTGGTGGCATGTTCATTTATAAATGAACTAACCACCACACGTGGGATAGCAACATTTAGCTTGACAAGACAAAAATACAGTGGTATAGCAGTAGAACAGTGTTTTGTCTTATTTAGATGTGTTGTACACTCAACTGTGATGTTGAAATACAGGAAGTCATCCATCTACCATATATTACATGTATTATCTCATCCTGTGAAGGGTCTTAGGGATCGCTCCCAAGTTACTGTCCTGAATATTCCAAGTTGTGGAATCACTACTCAAATACACATGTGCCATTCATACTTATAAGAAATGTATCTTAGGATCCATTACATATTTTGGTTTACCCTCTATATTTTCTTACTTCAGAAGTAGATGCTCATGTTTGCAATATCTATTTGTATTTTAAAGTTAATCAATTTTGTTAATCAAATTGCATGTTGTTTTTGTTTTGAGATTTACTCTATTCTGTATTTTATTATTATAATAAAAAAATGATGGGGCCACACGTCTTAATGACCTTATCCTTAAAATACATTTAAATCTTAACCCCACCTTGAAGAAGCTTTTTAAATATTATTGTGACCTTTTGATTGTTTTTCAAAGGTCCATTTATGGGTCCATTTAGGTCCATTTATGGTCCAAATGTTCCAGCACTACTACGATGATGTCTCAAAACAAATAACACCATCTCATACTCACACGATTATATCCACGAATGGTATCTTAAACCTGCTGGTCTATTTCTGTTAGGTTCTGCTGGAGAGTGTCTGGGCTGGGGACAAAGAAAAAAGAGAAGGATATTTGGATTTAAGTCCACAGGTGAGTGGTATTGTATTGGTTCTACAGGGAGATGCTTTCTTTGCACAAATGATTGATCACTAATTAGGTTGTGAAAATGTCAAAGACCTTTGCACTGTAATCCAGGGATCAAAATGTGTGAGTGTGTGTGGGGGAGGATGTGAATGACAGTCTATGCTTGATTGACCTGTAAGTGACAAATACATATAAAGAGGTTGAAGCTGGTGATATATAGACTCTTGTCGGCACCAAAGCAGGGATACATTCACATAAACCATTTTATAAAACATCAAGTGCAATCAACAATTATAGTGCTTGTTGACACAGTACCACACGGTCTGATTTCTCTGTAAACATCCTCTCCTTAATACTATTCCAGAGGTAAATACACAGTGTTAGTACAAATGCTCGGTCACTGTTAGCCAGTAACTGTTGTGTTTAAGTGAGTATCATTTGTGACTGGTCCACAGCATCAGTCGCTGACCGGTGTCTGGAGCCTATGTCAGAGGGGGCGTGTACAGACTATGATCTCCACTGGTACTTCCACCATCACTCTGGGGAGTGCCGTCCATTTGTCTATGGGGGCTGCGGCGGCAATGAGAACCGCTTCCCCTCGAGGCAAGAGTGTCTGAAGTCGTGCGGGAAGGACAGGCGAGGTAGGGGTACGCGATAGAGCCAATCAGATGCCACTGAAATGTATTAGAGGATTAGACTATGTGCGTCAAACAAATCTGATCAAAATGGTTCTGTTAGTTAACCATCATCAATATGTAATATACTCATTATTATATCTACAGGTGTTGAACACAGGAAGTGAAACAAACTGCTGCCACTATAAAGAAAAGTGTTTTTGTAAATTACATTTTTGTATTTTTATTTTATGTATATGGTGTAATTGTCTCGGTTAGCAAACATGCTGTGTCATATGCTTAATAATCAATGTGCATAATCACCTGCTGACTCAGGTCAGTTTGTCTTCATGTTTACCTAGTTCAAATGTATGTTTTACAGATATACAAAATCAAATGAAATGTCACATTCTCTCAAATGCTGTTTGTGAGAGTTCAAGTACAGGAAGAAACTGATCTATGTTTATCTGTTGAAAATGTAGTGCTGTGCTAGTGTAGTGTTGTGTTACAGACCTTGTAAAATTATTATTATTTATGTATCGTGTATTCTCTGGGATATTTAAAAAAATATGTAATGTCTGTCTTGTTCTGTATATTCACAAATATGTGTGTGTTTAATACCTATAATCTGCATTGCTCCATCATCCAGTCTATATGACATAGGGTAGAGTGTATTATGTAAGTTCCCCTAGCAAGTGTAAGAGCCTGGTGGCTCACTGATTGCCTGTACCCACTTCTCCCACAGTACATATGTACAGCCAGCAGGGGGTGTTGTGCTTTCAGGCCCAGTGCCAGATGAAGGACCAACACAGAACAGTAAAAAAGGCAGGGGATGTTTCAGTTTCAGAGGACATTCTACCAGACAGATGAACAACAATGAAATTCCTGCATATTTGTCAGTGGAGAAGACATTTTAGTTACTGAATCAGAGAAATCTGAGACCAAATAGAATTTTAGGATGTTAGTTGACTTTATTTTTTAACCAACATACTGTAATGCTCTAAACTGTCGAAGCAATGGTTCAAGTGTTGTCTAGTCTTTATTAAAGCTACACCATCCTTGCTATAATGATGTAGTTATTTAGATATCCAGATAGACTGCAGTGTAGACTGAGGCCACACTTGGTCAAAGTTACATTAATTTTAGCGGTGGGGATTTTCACCCTTGTATGGGGTTCATATTTATGTTACTTTAGCCATTGTTGGCGGGTCTGGTGGACCCACAGCGTTATTGGCCTGTTAAAAGCAATACAGCCACAACAATTTAAGCAAAATTACTTTATGATGTGTACTTTATCCAAATTACAAGCAATAAAGACAGCTCTATGGTTAATATTTACCATATACCTCCGTTAGAAAATATTTATAAATAATAGCGCTATCCCTGTTTTGTGATAAAACATAAAAAAAGGAAAAATCTACATCGACATGATTAACCAATCCAGATTTAAACAATATTAAGAAATTGAACACAGTATTCATATCAGTCTACACAACATGTCAGCCCCATTGAACACCTTTAGACTATGTTCACACTGCAGGTAAATGGGATTGTTTCTCAAATCAGATTTAAAGAGACTGTCTACACGGTTATTTAAAAGTGATCAGATTTGTGTGTCACCAACCTATCATCAACCTATTTGCATGGGTTGCTGTCATAATGACAGGCATCAGTATCCGTAGCTACACATCATTCCAATGCAGATGCAGGAGAAATGAAGGTGCATCATCTCGCCCTCCAAACAGTTACTCTGTCAAGTCACAGTGCAGAACTCTGGGTCCACCATAACTCTATCTTGGGTCCACCGTCATCCATACATATAATAGCACTTATTTGTATTGCTACTGGCCACTTTGATTTATAAAAATATGTTAGGTCCGTCTCTAGGGGCGCAGTTGGGGAGGGGGGCCGGG
>JAODUK010053023.1:2700-18839 GCA_027564635.1 Typhlichthys eigenmanni
GAATCGACTGTTTTGGCTCCTCCCCCCCCCCCCCCCCACAGTACGTGCACATACTGTGTACACGTATCTTTAGACAATATCATGTAAGTATGTACTCTACAGTAGGTATGTGCTTAGTACTGTATGTGTCAGGCATACTATGGACATTAAGACACAGCTATGCAAAGGTTGTCCAATATGAAAAGACAAGGTAAGAAACACAATAAGGGTTATCAATTATATAATATAGTCTTAAATTAAAAAAATATTACATCATCTTAAATGTAGTTACATTAAACATGCACAACTAATATATTACAGTATTACTGTAAATTAATAATTTAACCCCGAAAAATGTAAATGTATTCGTACCAACTAAGTGGAATTGAGTTTAGTCAAATATACTCAACTAGTTGGAGTATGCTTTCTCTGAGGGTATGAGTCTGGGAGAGGAAATGTGTCGTGATAAAGTGTGTGTGTGCGCGTGTGTGTGTGTGTGCATGCGTGTGTGTGCGCGCATATGTGTCTATGCAGTACAACATTGAGTGTTGAGTCATAAAGCACCGAAGGCTACTCACTGGTACTTTAAATAGAAGCCACAGAGCAAAGGTTTTGACAAAATCTCCAATCTGTTGTCCCTGTCGCTCTTTCTGTCTTTTTAGACTTTTCATGCCAAGGCTATATACCTTTACCTTCAACACCACTTTCTGTAAGCCAAGATAATAAACCAATTTCTCCCTCTCCATCTTAGTGTTCATCCTTCCCACCAAGGATATATTCATTTATCTCATTCGGCCGGTCTGTATTTTTTTTCCTGTCCGTTTATCTGTCTTTAACCCACTTATCTGCTAGCTTGCGGAGCTAGGCCCTGATATATGTAGCAGTGCTCATATTGCTAAGCAGCTTGCATCTCCCTTATTTTGCTGTAAACCTTATACTGTATTCCCTCTCCCACCACTTTCTCTTTCTCTCTCTCTCTTTCTCTCTCTCTCTTTCTCTCTCTCTCTCTCTCTCTCTCTCTCTCTCTCTCTCTCTCTCTCTCTCTCTCTCTCTCTCTCTCTCTCTCTCTCTCCCTTTCCGCCATCTCCCTCCCTGTTCTCTCCACCTTAATTTTTCATCGTCTCTAGCCTGCCTCTGCTTCCCTCTCAAGCCCTCCATCCTAGGCAAAGCTTGCGTTGACGTCACCGCTGTCGGTTATCCGAAAAAGGCTACCTTGTCTTCCATCCACTCTCTCTTTCTCTCTCTCTCTCTCTCTCTCTCTCTCCCCCCCCCTCCCCAGTGGCCGCTTGGCTTATCCCGCGGCGTTGCCGGTAGCGACACACCAAATGACAGAAAATACCTGTCCACGTTCAGACCCACCGTGAGTCAGGCGGTGGGGCTTGCACGTGACACAAAACGTGTGCATGTAAAGTTATGTACAGTGACTCCAACATACAGACAGGACAACGTGCAGAGATACATTGTATCCCTGAGCAGCATGGGTGCACATACACACAAACATACAAACAATCACTTATTCACAGCGCCTCAAATGGTGAATTGGCTCCATCGTTTGCCTGTTTATTTTCCTTCGTGTTGGCAGAAAATCCCATATTTTAATTAGCATGGCCACATCAAAAAAAATAAAAAAGGCTGTGGCCTGGATACTGGCTCGCCTGCTGGCTTTCTTCCCTGCACTGTGAAAATCACACGCACGCACACGCACGCACACGCACACACACACACACAGGCATGAGACAGCTATGCTATACTGCAGTGGGCACTGCTGTTTTTCACTTAATTTGTCTGACCTCCCTCTGCTCTCTCTCTTCCTGTCTGTTTCCCTATGTGTAAACACAGAGCCCCATTCACGCTGATGGACCGCACGTGAATGTGCCACGCACGCGCACGCTCTCACGCCAGTGGGCATAAAGGGGAGAACATTTCTGAGCATGTGGGTGTGTGCGTGGGCGCGCTGTAGTGTGTTTGCTTTTAGCACAGATGTGTTGAGGAACTGTATAATTACAGAGCAAGTGAGAGCTGGGAACTAATCCTCGGACATTTTAGAGAGGCGTCTGAAAGTGAGTGACGCATAAAGCCTTACCAGTCCTCTTGAATGCCATCTGAGAACACTCGGTCTGGAGACATCAAACTCCCACGCAAACTCTGTTGGCGTAGGCCTGATAAGAACATTCTAGAACTCTCTATTTGACACCTGCAAACATTCCAGGGAACAGCTGGAACACTTGAAACACCTCCAGTTGTTCTAGAGCGATGTCAAAACACTCATACGTCAAACCACCGTACAGTATATCTGGCATTCTCAAAGGACACGCCCACTGGCGGCGTCTGACTTGCGATGACGCCAAGATTTAGAACACGTTGTACAGTATTTCTTAATCGTCATATTCACAAAAATGCATGAAATCTCTGCGGATTATTGAGCTCCTTCTTCTAATTGTCTTTACGTTTCGAATGTCAATAAAATAACATCAACGCCAGTGGGCTTTGTTCTTCATACAGCTTTAGAACACAGTTCAATCACAATAGCTACAACACTTTCATGCACCTAGAAAGACTAGCATACTACCACACTTACATTCTTCTGCTAATGACCCATAAATATTATGTACAAATTATGAATTCTCAACTAGAAGCAACGAGACCAACTGTAAACATTTGCAAACACCATGAATACTGTGGTAGCACATATTGTGTACTGTATGACTATTGTAGAAGTGTCAACACACAGCAGAAACCATAACGTGTTGTCATAAACATATTCTGTACATTCTATAACACTACCAAAGCATGTACAGCTATTTTAGATCTAGAAAGACCATACACAAACCAACATAAACTGTAGAGAACACAAACCCGTAAACATAAAAAAAAGGAAAAAAAAAAGAAAAATAAATCTGTCAAAAAAAGAAAATGCACTATTTGCACAAAACTTGAAACGGCAGACCACAGAATAAGCAAGGACGTGGATGTATAGGCTGCTTCACGTTACAGAGCACCACCCAACCAAACGATAGCAAAGTCTGGACATTAAAACCTCAGTGTTTTCAGCGCTGTCCCGCTAGAATGCCCGGGGAGAGTTCTGTAGCAGTTTAAACATGCCATATGGACACATGGTGTGCCATCTGAAGTCACCATGCTGTCTTCTCCTCTCACTCACCCACATTGTTAGGTAGCTTGCACAGAACACACACACACACACACCCTAGCTTTCACAACTGAATTTCAATAATAAAGTGAAACGCACACAATGAAGATGTATGGGAAGAGATAGTTTGTCCACAATAGAAATTTAGTAACTTTGAAGGTGTTTTTTTTTTCAGTGATAAACTTTGGTTTTGTTTCTGTGAACTGCAGTGAAGACATAATTTAAAAAAGGGCAAGTCAAGGTCTTGAAATACTTTATATCCATTTCTAAAGCCTTTTTGAACTGCTTTCTTTGTTTACTGACATTTGATTCTAATACATTTGGGTTATCAACAGCATATGTAGACTGGTATTTAGATCCATAAACATCAGAACCACATCCACACATGAATGGGGCTTCAAATCTTGATGAAGATGTGGTCACAATTATAAATAAACATTGCAATACAAACACTAAATTACAAACACACTGCTTAACTTTAGGAACTTAACTTTAGGAAGAAACATGATTGTTTTGTATCTAGAATGTTAGTGTTTTACAAAGTGTTTTACAACATTTGTTGGTGTTTGGTGTTTCACGTGACGAGAAGGTGTCTACTTTAGGGTGTATGTGTGTTTATAACGTACTCACATGGTGTTCTAGGATTATTCAGAGATGTTGCAAATGTTCTGCAATTATAGGATGTTTATAGTTACAACAAACATGTTATTTATCGTACACTACACACACCCACACACACAATAAAAAACTCAATACATTAAAGTGTTAATATAGTAGAAATAAATAGCAGGAAATAGGAGAACAAATTCACGCACAAAAAAACCTTGCACCTAAGAGAGTTTTAGTTACATAATATTAGAAGGCCACTAACCAGAGCAGAGAGCTTTCATATGGCTGCTAATATCATAGAAAACCATTTGCCTATAGACTCTCTCTCTCTCTCTCTCTCTCTCTCTCTCTCTCTCTCTCTCGCATACACTCTCTCACTTCATTCTGCCTCTCTTCTACAGCATCTCTCTTTTCTATTCACTCTCTTCTCTGTTCATTCTGTATCTTCTCTCTCTCTACCCACACACACATACATGCACACACACACACAAGCACACGCACACATACGCGCACGCACACACACGCACACACACACACATGCACACACACACACACGCATGCGCGCGTGCACACACACGCACACACAGACGCGCACACACACACACACACACACGTACACCACATATGAGATTCCACTCCTACTGGCCTAGTTTCGGCTTTATTAGCTCCCTGATGCAGTTATATACACTTATAGGGCTGTCTGGAGGAGGGAAGCGGGGGGCAGAGATGAAGGGGTGAAGACGACGGAGGGAGTAACGGAGGTGATCTGCGGGGGCGGGGGTGCAGGGGGGGCGCGGGGATCCGGACTGGAGTAAGTAATTGAAGTGAGATGTAGGGATAGGGACTGACAGAGATGGGTGAGAGCTAAAGCAAAAGTGTGCTGCTGTGTCTGAAGGAAGGGTGTGTGTGTGCGTGTGCGCGTGTGTGTGTAGGTGCGTGTGTGCGTGTGTGTGTGTAGGTGTGTGCGTGCGTGCGTGTGTGTGCGTGTGTGAGCGTTTTGTCTTCTGAGAGACCTTGGGGTACCAAACATGAGGCTTTGTATCCTGTTCCAGAAATATTGGTAATTCAGAACAATGGTCAGACCTCGACCTCGCGCTCTCTCTCATACACCGACACACAGACACACACGCACACACACGCACACACACGCACATCTCTCCCCTGCGGTCCCTGAATGAGATCCTGTCACTTCTCGATCAACCTGTCAGACAAGCTGTGGGTAAAATAATGTTGTTTTCCCCATGGGAAACAGCTTAGGAGCATGTTGTATGATTAATATGGATTTTGCTTGACATACCCACACGGAATTGTGTGTTTGTGTGTGTGCACAAGAGATTAAAGGAGCACTCCTTGATTTGTGTCCAGAATCCACATTGTGGCTAGAACAGGTGTTACACAAACATGTCTTTTTTTCCCCAGTTGGTTTTGAAACTCCAGAGCACATCTACAGGTGGCTGCTGGCCACAGACCTGGGGCTGTGGTTTAGATCCCCCCATATAAAGAGGAATACATATCAACATTCATTCAATTCCATTTCCCTTCTGAACTCAGGCTAGAGGGGCAGATGGCAGTGATGGTGCTGTTGTTCATATTTAGCTGTTTTCTGATTATGATGATGGTGATGATGATGCATGATAATCATAACAAAATGTAATTATCATATACATATTTATATGATGTATTTTGCATCTATTTATTTACTTGCATCTAGCGTCCGCGGTGCAAATGCTATTCTTATATATCTTATCCTGTATTGTAATATTATTATATTATTGTATTGTTTTGTAACTTTATCACGCTTGGGAACAAATGAAAGTGGAAGGAAAGTTGAGCAGCGCACATTGCTTTCTACTTCTCCTCCTAAGTCATGCTCTATACCAGGGCTATTCAACTCTGGTCCTGGAGGGCTGCACCCTGCATGTTTTAGATCTCTCCCTGCTCCAACACACCTGATTCAAATGAATGGGTCCTCATCAGGCTTCTTTCTACCTTGTGTTAGCGCAGGGAGAGATCTTAAACATGCATGGTGCGGCCCTCCGGGACCGGAGTTGAATAGCCCTGCTATATGCACACGTCTACCCTTAACCCAAAAACTGTGTGATCTTATATTAATGGTTTTAGTTCAAACACAAGTCAGGGAAGTGTACTTTTACCTGTTCCTGGACCTGGAGAGTGACGTTCAAGGACAAAAGGAGCTTTAGCCTGTTTGAAGTTGTGAGTGTGTCACAGACTTCATAATATAATACCTCTCTGTTTGCTGTTTACAAAACTCAAGCCATCAAGGAATAACTACTTGCCAGATGGGCATATTTTGCGTTAAACTTGTGTTAAACATTAAATACAAAATGTCTCTCTGAAATAAACACGACTATAAAATGAGGAACAAAGCAATTATTTTTACTCGGAGACAAACAATATGACTACACGTGGTTGCAAGCTAGCTTTGTGCATAGAAATACGAGCGAACCGGCTGTATGCAAATCAAGGCACATGATACAATGCATATTGCTAGCCATCCTTACTGCTCAGCTCACGACTTGGAGAATGAGATTGAATATTTTAGTATTACCTCTGGAAGGTGCAAGTATGCAGAAATTGTTCGCATGTTGGCACATAATTGCATTTTTTAGGGGCAGGTGGAGGGCAGATAAAAAAATATATATGTATTTTTTTTCGTTTGAAAGTCAGGTGAGAATTAAATGAGAATATCCAAGTGATACACAACCTATGTGATGCATGCATTTATATACTGTAGTATATACTGTACATCCTTTATAAAGATTACATGCTAAATCATATTCCTTTGCATTTCTGTGTTATTTTGTATGGAAAAAGAAGAGTAATATTGTATGCACATACACAAGCACACACACACACACACACACACACACACACACACACGCGCGCACACACGCACACACACGCACCCACACACACGCAAAGCCCTGCCTCTCTCGCTCTATAGCATGTAGGCTACTTGGCTGATTGCGTTTTTTTTTTTCATAAGCTCAGCCATCTCTCCCGTCCCCTTCCAGCGGTAACCATGGCAACCGCCTCACCGTCGTCCAATTCTGGGACGCGCGCTATAATGTAGACACCCCCCCCTTCCCGCTGATTCCACCTAGCAACATTCCTGCGCTGCTAAGCCTGTTTGAGCACCCCTGCCTTTTGTTCCCCACAACAAATCAGTGTGTAATCAAACGGCACCTGCCGAGATCCCGCCGCACCTAAGAACCTGATTGGGCGACAACCGCTGCAACTGCCCCCCCCTCCCCCATCCCGTTACACCAGCTGACAACAGCCCCCCGTCCACTACACACACGCAAACACACACACATACAGAGTTCGCCTCTTGATATACTGCAGTCGCGGGGGGTGGGAGGGGGGGGCTTCGCTGTCCTCGTACCCCTGTTTCTTACGCCACTCACCACTGTCGCCGAGGCGACGCGGCAGCGAGCGAGTTAGAGTCAGAGGGCGGAGACGTGTCTCTGAGGCAGTGAGTCACACATCTGCGAGCATGTCAGTGTGTGTGTGTGTGTGAGAGATACAGTCGTCTAGACTCAGGCCGTGCCCGGCAGAGCATGCTAACTGCGGTTAGCATGACGGCGGCAACAGCCCAGTGGGATGGTGCAGCTAGCGCTACAGCATGCAGGTCGTAGTTACATGAGGGGAGGTCTGACTGTCTGTCACGATAAATGATAAATGTACGCAAGGCTGGCAGGCAGCTCTGTCAAGTGTATTATTAAGATTACGAAGGCAGTTGTTTGCGCTGTTGCACATGAAGGAAGGTAACATGTTTGTCTACGTCCTTTCCCCTCTTTCTTTCTCCTTTGTGTACAGTATGTGTGTGTTTGCGTGCATCCGTGTGTGCGTGTGTGTGTACATATGTCTCCATGCACGTGTGGGCCCTAATTACTGCACTGAGGCACAGTGACAGTCGGACTCCCAGGGTGCCGTGGGGCATCTCCTGTAACCGTGGCGACTGCATGAGGGTGGCAGCACATATACGCACGCACACACACACTATGTAGGACATTTCCAGATATGACCTCATTCAGCGGGAACTGTGGCGGGAAATGGAGGGAGGAGAAGGGGAAAAGGAAGAGGAGCTAATCACCAACGTCCTAGTGAGTCCAACTCTGCAAGCTCTCTCTCTCTCTCTCTCTCTCTCTCTCTCTCTCTCTCTCTCTCTCTCTCTCTCTCTCTCTCTCTCTCTCTCTCTCGCTCTCTCTCGCTCACACACAATAAATAGTTTGGCTTCAACTGCTTTTAAAAGTCACCAAGACCTATGCAATCTCACATACGTCACTAGCTTATTTAACACTAATTACATGTTGCTTGTGCTAGTGGTATATGCCCTTTGAGCTTATTGTGTTAACTGGCCTAATGAGGATTCTGTACATACATATGTACATATGAACATACATGCAATGTATGGTGGGTAAATTCCTCTCTATTTCCCAGGTCTCACCACTCAACCACTTAACCTGCATTTGTTCAAGAAGGCGGCCATCTTGTTTAAAGGACCGACAGGGCTGGAGGTGAACTACAGAGACTGCTGAACACGCACGCCTTCTCCTGCTCTTCAAACAAGTGCATGCTCTAGCTGGCTAGCTAGCGTACTAACGTTGACGGCTGTGCATCGGTGCAAACCAGCAAACACACACACACACACGTCTAGGAGCCTATAGCACTTTGAAGCCTCAATTCTGAAGAGACAGGCTGCCAAGAGAGGTTGACCGAGCTAAGAAGGTGATATACAACACTTTCTCTCACTTCCTGAAAATGTGTGTACACACACACACACACACACATTGAGCATGCCCCCACAATCACGAGCGCACAAGTACTCGCAAGGGCGTGTATCCAAGAGTGGTGTGTGCGTTTGTGTGTGTGAGCATGCATGTGCATGTGCGTTCATACATCCCTACAGAGATGTTATCTGCCAGAGAGCTGAGGTGAGACTGCGGAGGGGTGTGCGTGTGTGTGTGTGTGTGTGGATGTGGGGTCACAGGTGGCCAGGCCTGACCCAGAGCCTAACTCCCACAGTCCCAGCAGCCTTCACTCTCACCTTCCCTCCTGAGACCCCCCCCCCTTCCCCCAATGACACAGCAAAGCTAGAGGACTGGAGGAGGGGGGGAGAAAACAGCAGGCCAGGGAGCGTTAGGGGCCACGAGCAGAGGGTGGGAATCGTGCGTTTACGAAGCGTAGTGGTGCGATATACGAGAAACAGAGGCGGTTAAGAAAACAGCGGGAAGAAACAGGGACAGAGGAGAATAATGCATGAGGCATGATGTTATTTAGCAGATTTGGCAGGAAAACAACTCGCTCACTGCGTCACCGGCCTCGTTCTCCGTCGTCTTTGAGAGGGAAACAACCGACAGAGCCTGCCACATAGTTGTTATGAGCAAGGAGAAGAGGTGAAAGGACTGGTATGGAGGTGTTTGGAGGTGTTTAAATACGTTTAAACGCAATCTTATCACTTACGCTTCAGGCAGCGGACAACAGGCAGAATACATGTGCTTCTGTGTTTCTGTAGTGTCGATGCCCGCCATGGCTGAACATGGTCTATACCCAGAGTGGTTTTAAAGGTGCTTATCAGCGCTCCTTCTCTCGGGAGATGTTTTAAAGCACCGCCCCAGGAGCCTTTAAGTTGCTTTTATGTCCGTGAGCTTCTAAATCTGATAGTGCCTGGAAAGGCAAATCTACAAAGCCTTTCAGAGTTTGCATTTCAGGATGCATCCGATATCATTCCAACGTTTCATGTTGATTTATTGATAATTGTACTGCATTTATGTCTGTTTGATAATTGTACTTATTTTATTGTATTGCGTTTATTTCTGTCTTCATATGGGGTTCAAGTTTGGACCTGCCCACACAATGATTGGTTGAACTGAATACACTGCAAAAACTACATCTAACTTAGTGTGATAATCTTGTTTTTAGATTTAAAATCTAGTTATAGTAATATTAATGTCTTATCTGGTGACTTAATTTATGTAAATATGCACTTCATTTAAGAAATCTTATCAAGTGAATTTCACTTACTGCACTGGCAGCCAGTTTTGCTTGTTTAAAGCATTAGTAAACTCATAACTGATATATGTGCACTTATATTTGAAAGGGCATTGTTTGGCAGTGTATATGTTGACTTAATACATATTATATTTAGATATTTTATTACTATTGACTATTTCAACATTTTACTTTAACCCCACTCTAACATCCATTCGAATTGTTTCCATATAAATGGGAACAATGGGAATTTCACCTTTATTGCAATAAAAATGTTGTTTGGTACTGAATAAACTGTACAAAAAAAAAGACTATTAATATATAATGTATAAATATAATATACACACACTATAAACCACGATATACTGTACTCATTGTGTTGGATCCTGCCAGGACAGGCTCTGGAACCTCTCAATAATGTACCACTCATGTTACAGCACCTACAGTACTAGCCAGGACAACGTATGGTACAATCATTTAATTTATTCACTTGGTGTTGAAGCCTAAGCTATAGTGTCAGTCGCTGTTTTTCCATCATTTGATGGTTAGCTGCTACTTAGAAAAATACTACAAAATGTACAAAATATCTTTTGTAAAGATTCATCACAGAGAACTTAGCTTGAGGTTGGTGTGGTTTCTTATGAAGAATTACGATGGGTTGCAGGGACAAATGCTAATAGGATATGTTTATTGACACTTGGGCTCTCCATAAATGCATAAATAGATATTTAATAGGTCATCTGAGCCTGGATCAAGTTTGCAGGTAATCTGCTATACAGTACCTTAAATTAGATGTTTATAAGGTTAGAAAGCCTCACTGAGCTGCACCTACTGTAAGTTTGAGTGCACTATACTGCATCAAACGAAAGCACTATGGACCCTGAAATTCAACAAGAACAAAATCATAAACCTTGACGAGGACGCTGGCATCCACTGAGATGCAATTATGGTGCTTCAGGCAAGCATTCCAGGTAGGATTCAGGTGAGGGGGTGAACTAAACTTTCAAAGAATGCTTTTAAAGGAGTGTTACAGTAATAGAGAAAGCTCGGCAGCCATTTCAAATACAGGGTCCTCGCACGCAATAAAAAAAAACTAAACAATAGAAAAAAGAAAACAGTGGCACACAGATAAAAGCAAGTGAGTCACTGAACTGAGGTCGGCCTTTGACTAAACCAGATTAAGCGTAACTTTCATGGCCACGGCTTCATTTCCCCTTCAACCCAGCGTATCCCAATGGGAAGATAATCTGGGAAATGCTGCGATATCAGGTCCTCACTAGGTTGCTTGAGAAAGCTTTGTGAAGCCCTCCAGAGATATAAGGCTTTGATATCAAGACCAATTATGTGGTATATGAGCACACGCACGCACGGGCGCTTACACGTGCACAAACAAGAGCGACTCGGCTACTGTACACACCCATGCCCACCACTCTCTCCGTGCCATTTGGAGAGAGTGGTGGAATGGAGAACAAAGAGAGAATGTGATACAGAGGAATCGGTGGGCAGGAGGAACACGCAATGTTTATCAGATTCAGACATACGAAGAATAGGAGAGCAGAACAGCAGACAGACACAGAGCGAAAAGAGGACTGGAGAGGAGAGAGCTGTACGCGGACGCACACGCACACACACACACACGGACACACAGACATTGCATGTGTGAGCCAGAGATTCGGCCCTTGAAATTAATTATTAACAAGCACGCGCATGAAAGAACGCACACAAACACACACATGCAGAGTGTGCACCTTTGCACAAATACACAGTGTGCGTGTGTGCTTGCTGGAGCATGTGCATGCAAACACACACAATATGTGATAAACAGTTATTTCCGGTCTGAGTCACCTCCACTGAGGATTCCTCTAGATTGAGTTTGGCCTCTAGCTCTGCTAATTGGAGCTTACAGTCTGGTCTGGCTCCTGGGTAGAGTGTGTATGTGTGTGTGAGAGAGTGTGAGTGTGAGTGTGAGAGAGAGAGAGAGAGAGAGAGAGAGGGAGAGATAGTGTGTGTTTGTGTGTGTGTGTGTGTGTGAGAGAGAGAGAGAGAGAGAGAGAGAGAGAGAGAGAGAGAGAGAGAGAGAGAGAGAGAGAGAGAGGGAGATAGTGTGTGTGAGTGCGTGTGTGTGTGCGCCCATGCTCGCGAGCATGTGTGTGTGAATTATAGATGGCTGGGGCCGTAGCAGTGCGGCCACACAGGCTACAGCTGCCAGTGCAAATGTAGAGGCAACGTCAGGCCAAAGCAATCGAATGCCGACGCCACACAGTGTGAGTTTGGACAGGTGGCTATGATGCAATAGACAGAGTAGAGAGAGCAAGTTGTGCTGGGATTGAACTAAAAAGAAGCGCAGACATTCAACGTAAACCACTGCAAGCGCTAAAGCATACAGCATATTCTGGGCTATACTGATGGCCATATTGATGTTGTTATTTACTAAATGTTAATAAATACACAAGCTCACCCAAAGCATCTCTGTTTAATTTGTGGCGTCCTATTGTGTTTTAATATACCAACGTTTTCATCAACAAATTCCCTTAAAACACAATATTGTTGGTAATCTATCTGTGACAGAATTGTAGAGGTAGCGGGTGATTATATTGTTCCTACAGTAGGTGTTATGTATATACACAGCAAAGCAGACAGAAATATCACCTCACATACAGTGTAATGACACTTTATATAGAGAACCATAGTGCAGACACCGTATCGGTTACCTAGCAGCAGTAACTCATTCACTCATATTGCGCTTCTTACACACACACACACACAGACAGTACAGAATACAACACATGCACAAAACACTGCCACAGCTCAGCGCACGTGCACATTACGGACCTGAGCGACATGATCTTGTATGCGTCGGGCAGGTAGCAGCGAGTGTTCTCCATTTGGGCGGGGTCCGAGTCACAGATCTTGTCGTCAGTGCGCCCGTAGTTGGCGCTCTCGATCATGATGACGTCGGTGCCCGGGCAGCGCAGCTCGATGGGGTACGACTCGCAGGACAGCTCCCTGCGCACCACCGCCATCGGGATGGGCGCGCGGCTGTCAGCTGTGGGCGGGAGAGAGACACGTGGCTGCGTTAGCATGCTAACATGGGACCTGTTGCCGCTTGTGCAAAAGAACAACCTCAGAGCTAATGTAAATATACCAGACGTCATAGCAGATTGTCTACAATAGTCATTCTTGTTAACTTTATGACATTTCAAACATGTATCCAGTGTTTAAATACACTCATTTTTGAAGGACCCTGTTCCTAACATTTCATAACTTATGATTTGTTTAATGGACCTAGCTGTTGGCGGGCTAGTCACTAGCTAGCTAGTCCCCCATGCTAACATGCATGCATGTTTGTCTGCGCATATGTCACACAAAGCATTTTTTTTTGTCTAAGATGCTGGTGCTCCAGTATGACATCTAGTGGCAGAAAGTCATACAGGAGCTCTTTAAAGACAATGAACCAATAATAAAAAAGCACTATGCCTCAAAAAAGAATGTCACAATCTCAAGCCTCCCCAAATTGAAAACCATTGTAGTAACATGCTAATAACCTCAGCCACGAGTCACCCGCAGCCTGCCTACAGAGCCACCACACGTCAAAATATGCAATTCTAAGGCTTTTTTCCAACAGTTGCTCTTCCAATCTGTATGTTAGCAGCCATAATTGCAAAGGCTCGCTGCTCGAGCAAAGATGAAGTTGTTGACTTGTACTATAGACTAATTATCTCCACTGCAAAAACAATTGCGCTGTGCGAGAGCATGTCCACTTTAGCAAGTTAACGAACTTGCCAACAATGGTAATTAGAGTTGGGCAGGGGAGGGTTTGCAACATTAGCCTTGGTAGATGTAAACTGTTGAACAATTTCTACATGTAGTGCTGTGTAATTTCACTCGGGGTATCATTGAAAGCAACGAGTTTGGAAACGCTGCCAAAATTGCAGTGTTGTTGGCAGTATCTGAAATAGTGCAAATGTTTATGTTCATATGGCAATGCTTATGTGTGTAATGTCTTTGTGTGATCGCTAGAGAAGATTAGGAATGGAAATGTAAAGGAGGAGGGGGAAAATGTGAGACGAGACCTTGAGAGATGTAGAATTTGATGGGGCCATGTGGAAGACAGTGGTGCAGTCGTACAATTCATTTCCTGAAGAGGACGCATTTGAACCACCATGGAATAATGGTTTTAAGCATTGCCTTTTGTCGCCTGTGGGGGGGCAGGTGACAAAGCTGCATAGATGCTGGTGTCTGACTCAGGAAGGTGCTGGAGGGGAAGGGGGGGGGTATAGTCTACTCTAAAGAGAGAAAAACTTTTTTTGCATTTTGGGGATTCGGGATGTGCCCTAAGGCCTTTGAGAGATCTGAATGTATAATGCATAGACAAACTCCTTGAAACTCTGAAATGTAGCTTAAACAATGAAGCCAAGTTATTATTCTTCCAGTCTAATGCCGTAACAGCCCAACGTATTTGGGAAAAATAACATTGCATGGAATAGAGTAAATATTGCAGTGCTTACTGTTATTTCTCTCAACTGATATGACAGATATCTCTAAACTAAGTTTAAGTTCTCTGAACAGTTAGCAAATCACTTATATTTTTCAACACAACACTATTAAATAGATACTGTGTATATTCAGCTACAGACAGGGGACAAACTATAGAAAAAACAAAATAAAGCCGTTGAGGAACATATTGCAGAACAAATGCAGACATGTCCGTGCACACTTTACTGTACGCAATTTAATTCCACAGATGTGGCATGTTTAAAAATGTTGTAAACTGTATACGCCATTTTGTTATTAGATACATTAGTTTGTAGAGTTTACGGAGCAGTATTTGCACAAAATAGTAGAGACAGCATGTACATTAGTTTAAACAACGTATCAGACAGTTCATATTTTTGATAACCCTACTACACACATTCCAGAATCCAAGGAGTTGTTTGATTAGTATACATTTCAGGATCTGCATCAAATAACAGAATAAAGGACATATATCAAAACTGGGATGCACAGACGGCCACGGATTTGCGGCATCAGCAAAAAAATCTTAAAAGGGATTTTTCTTGTAAGCCAAAATGCAGTGCGCGAGACATTTCGTCTCGTGCACTGTATGTGGCATTGCCTCTTGCCCTGCCACAGAATATTTCATGTTAAGTGGGTCCACAGGAGAAAAAAATAAAAAAGGGTCTTTGACTTCAAATTATTTGAGTATAGCTAGCTTGATACTTAGCTAACATTCAAAAATGAATTAACCCTAGATAACTATCAGAAAGACAAAAATAAACTTGCAGTATTTGGACATTTTCCACATGCTCTCCGGATACACATCACAAGCTTATCATATTCATCTAACCATTAAGTGCCAGCTTACAGCACAACAGAGCATGCAAGACTGCACCAGATGGGGTCACATCTAGCCAAAGGGGGACCCAGCTGCTAATTACAAAGTGTGAAACATCACAACTGCAGCTTGCAGCTTGTGTTATCAGGCATTCTCATGTATACGAGCATTGTCTTCTCATAGCACCGGAGATGTTTATTTGTGTTTGTATATAGAGTGCCATCGTCATCTGTGTTATGTGTCAGTTTATAACAATGCTGTTGTGTTGTTAATTTAATTTTACAAATGTGTGGGTGTGTCCAGGACGCCACACATTCTCGCACATGCACACAGGTACACGCACGCGTGCACACGCACTCACACGCACACACTTGGCTAGTATAGTAGCTGTTCTGTGCAAGGCACCATCCTTCTTTACACTCCCTGTCACAGTAGCCATAGCAACGCTGTCCTTCCTCCTCAGCCTGTGCCACGCTCTCATTGGCTGGTTGAGCGTCATGGTTACGCAGATGCAGCGAGGAATCTGAATAAGCTCAATGACACGCCGCATGGCTGCTACTTAATACTGGCCTTCACACACACACACACACACACACACACACACAACACACAGCACCTGCTCGCACACGCACACACAAACAGAGAGCACACACGTTCAACAAAACTGACACAAACAACAACAAACATAATTTGGGCACACATAAACATACTCACTCACACACCCAATCACACCCACATACACAAGCTATAAGCCTAAACAAACAACCATGAAATACACAAATAATACGGAAACACACACAAAGTCATATCAATGACATATACTGTATACACACACACACAAATGCACAGTTATGGGTGTGTGAATGCATCCGTGCACAGACCAGCTAATAGCTGTGGCCCAACATTGATAGTGGCAGCACTTGCTCACAGATAACACTGCTGTATAACTGCCATTTAATCAAATAGCCTCACCAGTTGTAACGCGGGGAGCGGGCAAGGCAGGAATCAGGCGCAGGGTTTGGCGTAAATCATATATTTAATAAAGGTAGCACG
>JAODUK010053034.1:0-18838 GCA_027564635.1 Typhlichthys eigenmanni
GAGGGAGGAATCCACCCCTCCAGGACAGTTAAGATGCAATAAGTGATGGTAGGCAAACCAAATTTAGCATTAATACTGTGTATGTAATATTATTTTCACATTATGCCACACTTAAGAACTTCCACATCGTCATTTTGTCAAATTCACCAAATAGCTCCTCGCAGTCTGCTAGCTTACCGTTCTCTGTGCGTGCTGAAAACATTATCTGGTACTTCTACACAGCCCTGGCTCCATAAATAGGAACACAACTATGTCCTAGCCTTCGCAATACATTTCCAATTGTGTGGGGCGGAGCACCCTATGGAATTGAAGGGAGAAGTGTTTTTGTTTTGATTTGAGTTTGAATTTAGCGAGTGTTCCCGAGAATTACTTACTACACCTTTATTTTTTTTTTATAATAGCTTACTTACATTACATACTGTATGCTGTCATGTTATTAACATTGGTTAGCTTGATTTAGGGGTGATGGGTAACCACTAGTTCTCTTAGCAGTGTGGTCAGATGAAACAGTAAGGACAAGGAACTGAGAAGGCAAGGCCACCCAGGGCCACTTAAAACCAAAGCCACCGAGCAGAGCAGGGACAGGCCTTCCATCAACAACCTTATTAGCCTAATGGTAATGGAATAATACAATCTAGGAGCACAGCTGAGCACCATGGCTGACCACAGCCAGTGGAGAATGGGCAGGACAATAAAGAGAGTAGCAAAAAAAATAAAGAAAGACAGTGCTGGAAATGGAAAGATAGATGTAAACCATATAATTTGTCTTGTCACCCCGGGGATGCGGAGAGGCACCCTGTAGGAAAGGTTACAGAAATAAGGCGAATCAATCTTGCCGTCTCTTCTCTGTCACTCATTTACCCTTTATGTCTCACTCACCCTCTCCCTCGCTTTTCTCTCATATATTCTCTTCTTTCCCAGAACTCGCTCTCCTCCACTCTGCCATAGACACTACATGAGGAGACGTGCCACTTGTATCATTTTGAATGGAGCTGTATGGGAGAATTATGAAACGGCAAATTTGGCAGTTATCAAAGGAAAAGAGCCAATCATCTGCGTTGTAACAGCCGAGCATTAACCTATTTAACCAATCGTGTGGTTGCGCTGACATAAGACAACTGTTGTTGCGCATGCGTGGTAGATATGTAACCCGTGGGAAAACTGTTTTTTATACCTTATTTTGGGGGCAAAGTCACCAAATGTTGTAAGCGTTTCTTATCAGATTTGACCTGCGACTCTATACCTGCAGTTTTTATGTCCCGGGGAAAATTGAAAGTGCAGTCGTGGCTCTCTCCCCATTCATTTCAATAAAGTCTTCCTAAATAAATGCCCGGGGTGTTTCAAAGATGGCTGCCGAGTGGCGAGACTTGCTTAGTACTTAGACTCACCTCCCTTTATAGGGGATGTTTGATACGTTAGCACAGATGATAAATGGTCGGGGTGCTGCGTTCTCTTTGATGACAGCAGTGGGCATTGCTAACTAGGGCAGAAAGCAAGAGGGCGCGGCTATTACGTGCCAGGGTGCAAAGCAGGCCGTGGGTTCTTACGGTGCCCCTCTCACGGTCTGGACAGATGTTCCTCAGACGGCCTGGTGTAGAGGACACAAAGACTGTCTGTCTGTCTTCTTGAGTGTCTTGCTCAGCTGTAGTGCGTTTTAAGAGGCAAGTGACTTAACTAAACACTGGAACACATAAAATGTCTTTGTTGTGTCAGTTTTGCTTGTTTTATTTTTTGTTTTATGTCCATTCATCTCCATCCATCTTCTCCCACTTATCCGGAGTCGGGTTGCGGGGGCAGCAGCTCCAGCAAGGGACCCCAAACTTCCTATTCCCGAGCCACATTAGCAAGCTCTGACTGGGGGATCCCGAGAAGTTCCCAGGCCAGTGTGGAGATCTAATCTCTCCACCCAGTCCTTGGTCTCCTCCCAGCCCCCGAAGCCCCCTCCCATTGTATAGAGAGAGAGAGAGAGAGAGAGAGAGAGAGAGAGAGAGAGAGAGAATTTTGTTACCTTCTTAAACTAATAGTCTGTCCTTTTTTTCAGGTTTTGCAGAAAACACAAAAATGTGAACCAAATATTGGCCATTATATAGTTATTATGCACCTTATATAGATATTAGATACACATTATATAGTTATTATGCACCTTATATAGATATTATATACACATTATATAGTTAATATAATGTACATAGGCCAGGGGTAGAATCACAGGATCTGTTCAACTGAGGATGTAGGAGATTTTACCAGAGGGGACCAGCATCTTGTAATATATATAATATATACCCTTCACTGATCACAGCGGTGCATGCAGAGTGAGTGCTGAAACAGTGTCTGTCTGGGGTGCGTTGGGGATGTAGATGGCTGCAGGCCAGTGGTTAGTACGCCGGCGAGATAGAATGGCACGGTGGAGATCTATGGGTGCACCTCAGGATGTTACAGCCATTTCTCAGATTCCAAGGCAAAGTTTACCAAATGCTTTTAGACACCCCATGGGAACAAGTACTCACAGCAGTGCACGGTAATTGCACGGAGCAAACTTTGATAGGCCAGGTTGACAGGAAAGGACACTATTTTGTCTTATCCATTATGAAAATTCTACTGTAAAGAAATGACACCAAGGATACATTTTTAACTGTCCGTCAAAAACCTTTCAACAACATGTTATTCCTCTTCAAGCTGAAGAAATAGCTGTGATAAAAGATGAGTTAAGGTTGTGTGTTTTTAGTGTACATTTTCTATCCTTAAAGTGCTATTTACGCACCAAATCAAAGTTAAAAGGTTTAGCCGGCCTTTAGGTTGTATTCAAAGATAATCTAATTTGTTGTAATGTCATTGATTATCTCTAGACGTTGTCTTGATCTGTGTCTGCGCCTCAGGGGACAGCTCCAGATAGGGCATTGACTTTGACGATTTCCCTGTGCTGCTCAGTTTGAGAAGTATACCTGGTGAATACATGCCCACACTCTTCTTGACAGTCAATCTGTCGCTGTCATTTTCTGTATAAGGTGAAGCATTGCTGGACGGGAGATATACCAGCTCCTTGCCCAAGCAGTTGGTCTCCATCACTCCACTTTGACAAACACAGCTGTCCAGGACCAGAATGGGAAGGCACAAAATGGAAAATGAGATTTGCTATACAAGGAAAATGCATCTGGCAACCACAGAAACTTATTCTCTCTCTCTCTCTCTCTCTCTCTCTCTCTCTCTCTCTCTCTCTCTCTCTCTCTCTCTCTCACGCACACACCCACACACACTCAGATCATACAGACATATTAGCCTAATGTGAACATGTTTACAGGATGTGACATTAAGGTGGTCATGTGACTAAATTTAGATACTGTGACATTCACAGTGACAGCTGCTTTGAGTGTGTGTGTGTGTGTGTGTGTGTGTGTGTGTGCGTGTGCACGTGTGTGCACTTGCGCGCGTGTGTGTGTTTATGTGCGTCAGGCGAGTGTTGAATTTTCAGGAACAAACCTTATCTTCCATCTGGGATTTAATTACTAGCACACACAGCAATTTATTTCTGTTCTATGTGAGAAGGGTGAGAAAGACAGAGAGAGAGAGAGAGTGAGAGAGACTAAACATATATGTGCTTAGTCATGCATTGGCTTACGCCTGTTGAACCTGTGCATGTTACAAATTACACAACTAAGTCAATGACATTGAGGCTTGTAAACACATTTCTGCCGGTGCTTGCTCAAAATGTAATGTATAGTTTACTGCAGGTTATATGTTTTTATTTACTACATTATTTTATTGACTTTTATTAATTACTGGCAAGCCACTCCAGCAAATGTTTTTATTTTCTTTATGATGATCCAAAAACAACTTCTCATTATCATCACTTTGCAGTCAGCTGTCAGAAGCGACTTTTGAACAGCTGTTATCCTTGGGTAGATTGATGCTTGGCCTAAAAATGTCTGCTGCTCAAACTATTATTTGAGCATGCACGTACAGTTTTTAATTATTTATTATTCCTTATCATAGTTTACTGCTTATACTGAGGCTATTTATCAGTGGACAAAAATTTAAATATTTTGAGATACTAATACATATATTCTTCTGTTTTGTGCTCTGTCACTCTGATCTTTGGACAATCTACCTAATTCAAGTTGGATCATGGATAGTAAACTTCTTCTCTGTAAACATTTTTGTAATAAACAGAAAGGCGCTAAAGGTGCTTTAATTGTCACATACACATACATGTAGCAAAATGTGTTCTCTGCATTTAACCCATCCCTCAAGGGAGCAGTGGGCAGCCGCTGTGCAGCGCCCGGGGACCAACTCCAGGTAGAGGCCAGTGTTGCTGGTCACATGACACTGACTGGAGAGCGTTAACCTAACATGTTTTTTTGGATGTGGGGGAAACTGGAGCACCCGGAGGAAACCCACGCGGACACGGGGAGAACATGCAAACTCCACACAGAAAGGCAGGGGAAACCGGGGTTTCAACACGGGACCTACAGAAGGGCCACCGTGTTGCCCTGGTGTTGCTACTGCATGTAACTGGCATGAATCTGACAGCCTTGCATTTTGAATTTGTCTCCTGTTATTACATTAACGAAGTAGGAGTCTTATATCACACACTCTCACACGCACACTCACAGACAACTGCTGACAGACTACTGCTGTGTTTTCATACTTTCTGATAGGTTACGTCAGAAATCATTATACGCGCCCACAAGCACACACACACGCATAAAAAACATTTCCCAACATTGGAGTTTTATCTCCAGTGAGCGCTGACATGATCTATGACTGAGTGTGTGTGTGGTGTAAAGCTGCGTTTGGGTGCCTGGCGTTTGCATCCTGCCATGTTTCATCTGAACCAACCGGCTGCTAATAACCAGGGCCACACCAGATGACCAGTGATAACGTTACACTGGTTATGAAGCAGACACAGCAGAAAGGGTAATAAAAGGTGCTAACCCATTAGTTTGTCTAGTAAGGCTTAGAGGAAAACTTGCAAACAAGATATTGAAAGCAGCTGTGTCCCCATTGTGCTTTAACAGGGTTACACATTACAGTACTGTTTCCCATCGCTTCCGAGAGCAGGCTGGGTAATATATTTTGACTTTGACAAAGCGATGACCTTCCAGTAGCAAACACCTCCATTGAACAGTGGATACCAGGAACACTGATCAATCCTGCTAGATCAATACAACAGACGTCATGGATGATCCGTGCATTTGTCCATGTGTGTGTTGATGCATATCTGCAGAAACACGCGTGTGCGCTGGGTGTGTAAAAGCACATGTTCGCTATGCGGTGTGCCTCTGTGTGTGTTTGTGTTGTGTATCGTCAATTGCAGCCTCCTCTAACTGATCAACCTATTCTCTATCTCTGCCCATTCCCCACCTCCCCGGCTCCTGCCTAGATGGTGTATAAGCCCTGGCTGTGTTCTCAGTACTTCCAGACCACACAGGTGCACTGCAGCAAGAGGATCCCCTGTGGTCAGTACTGTCTGGAGGTGCAACAACGCTGCCCCTTCATCTTGCCTGACAATGACGATCTCATCCACGGTGGCAGCCCCAGTTTTATATGCACAGGTATAGTGACACACATTGCACGTACACGTGGGAGATGCACTATACTGTATAACACTTTGCTCTCACTACATTTCTTCTTGAGCACACATGATGTAACAAAGGGTAAAATCAATGTGCGCGCGCAATGTTTTTCTTGCAATAAAAATCACCCTTTGATGCCCAAACTCCTTGTTCGCGAAGGTACTGTACATATGCTGTAATATGTCGCATATTAAATTACACTGTAGGAATGTCATTGTCTCGGTATGCGTGCATGTTTGCACTTCATCAGACCTTTTAACGTAGGCTTTCCCCTGCACACAAACGTCATTAACAAACATCATGTGTTGATATTGCCCCCTTGTGGCCATGCTGTGGAGCTGACAGATTACATTCAGTGGCAGTGACAGGAGAAGAAGCAGTATTCAGGGTCAGGGTCACGTTTTGGTCAGCTCTGCTGTTGAGTGTTTGACTCACATACTTTTCTCAAAAGGTTTCTCATGTGACCTGTACTGGTGCTTCTGTTTAGACATAGCACATGTGGTTTTGTGCTCTGCACCCAATCTGCGTGATACAGATCAACTTGTAGTTCCGGTCTGCTGCATGAATGCAAGGTAACCGGTGGAGATGAAAAGAAAGGCAGGAGGGAAGATAGCAAACATCCTAAGAATACAATCAAGCATAGGTGACCAAATGACACTGTGACGGGAACTGCGTGTCATAAATGCTTTGTTGATGGGTATGCATAGAGGGTTGAATAAACTCAGATTATTGCAGTAATTATGCAGGCCCTGAGAATGAAGCTCTTTAGTGTCAAAGCTGTGGCAGAGTGGATGCAGACTTAGCCATCTTCACATTAGCATGCGTCTAGTTCCTGACGAAGCCAGCGACACTTCTGATATTAGTGCAGAGAGCTAGAGAGACAGAGCGTGTTGACGTTTTCACACCATTTTGTATGCAAGGCTGGTGTGGATTTCATGAGTATATCTGTGCAGGCTCCCTGCAGGTGACACCAAATATGGGTCATAAAGGCAAACAAAAAGTACTAGTCTGGTTCCTGGAGATTAGTTCATTGGCAGAATTTCTCTTGCCATACAGTTCAAGGGTAATTTTGTGTTTTCTGAAACTGAAACTGATTGGCTCCAGTAACGTCTTGTGCATTTTCATTGCAAACATGTGTCCAGGCTGCTGGGCAAAATGACAGCCAAACATGTTCTTGCATGAGGGGTCGTTCTGCACTGAATCCTCTCTGTTTTAAGGGTTTTTAGCAAAGGCTATTCAACAAAGCCTGTGTTTTTATATCTCTTTGCCAAGGCGTAGCTTTTATTTAAGACGGCCTTACTGTAAAATTAGTTAGGAGGTGATAGCCTACTCTAGGGATCAGAGACAGCTTGCTCAATGGCTTGTTAGGGATCGGTATCAGGGCCTTTCTGTTGGAAGCTGATAGTATTCTGCATGCCTTAATATAAAGTGTATTACCTGCAAGTGGAAATGAAAACCCTATAGCCTTAGCTTCTTCATCTGATAAGCTTGACAACACATATCAGGTAGTGAGATAGTAGATTTTCATTGGCTGTTAGCTTTCACAAGACGCTATACTTTATTAACAAATTTCAATCTTTCTCTTTATCATATTCTACTTATTTAACATATATTACAAGACCTGCAAACAGCTAGACTGGTGTCATTTAGTTTCCCAAGGAATTCCTCAGTATGTTAACTAGTTACTAGTTACTATATACTAGTAACTGTTAGTTATGTAGTGGTCATCGTGCATGTCAAGAAATGCACCTCTCCTGTCAAGTAAGCGGGTCTTGACACAGTTAGGTAAGCAAGTAAAGGGTGGCTCTGCGAGACAACATGAGAGTATATCATGCTGTATATCAAGGAAGTGCAATATAAGTGAGAGCTTATTGGTGTAAATCAGAACAGTTGCAAGACAAGAAAACAAGGTTATAGTATTTTTAACACCTCGGTGTGCCGAATCTGTCTACGGGTCTGCGTGGAGTAACAGTGTGTCCTGCATCCACCAGGGCTGCTGGAGGACTATCCGTCAGGCGCGGACCCGGACGCCGAGTGCTGTGACGTGCGGTGGGACTTGAAAACAGACAATCGCTCCAGGGGGACGCTGAAAAGAACTCACCCGCCGTGCCAGCACCGCACGTCCCTCAGCTCATCGGCGGTCTGCAGACTGTGCAACAGCCGTCTCAAACTCTGCCTGCTCGTTCTCGTGCTCCTGCACACGGTCGCCAGCCTCAGCGCGTCCCACAATGCAACAGGGCTGGGCCTGTCTGCCATCGCGCCTCTGGAGGAGAGCCCTGCCAACGAGGAGTGATACCGCTGCCGGGAGAAGGGCAATCCCTCGCTATGGCGGCCCGTGTGGGAACACAGTTACACTCGCGGGAGCGGCTGGGAGCTGCGTGCCTGCGGACAACCTTCAAAGCTCTCTGGAAACGGAAAATAAAAGACCTGCAAATCAATCACAACACACTGAAATACATAAAGAAACAGACAAACAAGCAAGCAGCCAGACAAGACAGGGCAGTTAGACGGGCAAACAAAGGAACTCAAACAACCCCAGACACAAGGGGGCGACAACACAGCCTTTGTTGAGTGGGAGGACCGACTTCCTCACTGTTTTACTCACTACGCTTTTTTACACTGTGTTCTAGCTCTGGATTTCTGTTGCACTGGTTGACTATGGAATTACACAATCATATTATCTTTCTAATGTTCACCCTTTGTGTTTTGTTTATGGGTCTCTCGTATGGGAAGAAGACGTTTTATCTAAATAAAACAGATAATCTGTGTTAAAAAAAAAAAAAGATGATGAATTAGCTGCAAGTTTGTATGTTTGTTTGTGGATCTATATTTACAGTATGAGTTATGTGTCTTTTGTGTTACACCTGCCCACGTCTGCGTCTGAGTGTGTGTGTGTGTGCATGAGATCACTAGCGACGCCCCATAAATCCCCTCCATATATTGCATTCAGTATACAATGTCTTAATTATAAGATCTTAAAGGTATTATCCAGTCAGTATAATGTTTTTTAACTTTGAAAGGGATTTTATACTTAATTACATTAACATTTTAGAAATATATAGTTGTGTCAGACCTCGTATTTTCCTGATGCTCAAATTGCGACGGCTGTCTTTCAGTACACAGACATGTCCTTTCTAAAGATCACCACTATTTTACAGTACATTATTTATAATAGTTTCAGAACTTAATATTACTTATAAAGACTGGATGTTACTTTTAATGAGTTTCCGTTCTTGATGAACTGGTAAAATGGTTTTAAAAACTCCGAACTGAATGTGTCTTATCTCATGGGCGTAGATTTCATTTGAACATTGGGGGGGGGGGGCATATAGAGCGTGGTGTCTGGGGGTTCTTCCCCTGAACATGTCGAGAATCAAACACTTAATTTCCTGCATTCTAGTGAATTCATATGGAACTATTTGTGCCTTTTCTGCATCAATGTAGGGTGAAAATGTCTATTCATTTATAGGAAAACAATAAATACAAGAACCATGGCACAATTCAAAATATATGGAAAATAATGCAGTAAGGATGATTAAACATATGTAATGCTTTAGGCATTATAGGCCTATTTCATATTTTCAACACATATAGCCTCCTCTTCTGTCCTTATCTTTGGGGGAAGTAAATTATGAATCAATTAATTTTAATTTATGTATAAACCCCTGGACCAGCTCTTATGCTTATGTTCAAAACATTCTGCATATTCAAAACATCTGTGATTTGGGATGACCTAGGCTAAACTATAGCTGATTTAAAACAATAACAGTACACATTTTGACCATTACCCATTTAAACAACTACTGGAGAATTAGACTTTGGTAAAGTCTCGTAAAGCCATGTGGATGGGATGCGTGCATTAACATATCCAACACAGGACATACAGTAACAGTCTGAACCAATAGTGTAGTATCAGGTTACGGCTGCACTGTCAGACGGTTTAATACGCATATGGGTCTTTCATGTTTTTATTGGGGGGGACGCATCCCCTGCACCCCCCCTGAAATCTACGCCTATGTCACATCTGGTTTGGTGTCTTCATCGTAATAATCAGACACAACTCTTTATGAATTGAATTGAATTGGAATATAACAATAAAATGCTACTCCCTGGTTTTGCAATATTAATGGAATGGAATCGGTCCCCCAGATACATACCAAAGAGAGATGGTTCATTTAAATGACCAGTTAAGATTTTTTTTCTTCTCATTTTAAATGTTCTTATTCAAAATGTAAAATGTATTCTCTTTTGGTACATGCATGTGACGGCTCTTTTAAAATAGTAGCCTGTAGCATGTCCTCCGTCTTCATCCAACCAATGTCTCATCAGGTAAAGGGCTTATTAAGATTAGCATCACCATACATAAAGTATACTGTCCATACATGCATGCACATACAGACGTATTCACACGTACATAATGGTGACAGGCAACGAGATAACAACCTGCTATACAGTACGTCCAGTAGTACAGCATCTTATTACTGGTGCAGGTGTGGGTTTTGAAGTGTTTCACTGGCTGCTGTCGTAAAATACGGCCAGGAATGTATCGTAGCGCGGGAAGTACATATAGTGGTGTTAGCAGCATGGCAGATGCACCATCAACGTAACCTCTTGAAAGGAATGGCGACTATAAGGGCTGTTTTATCTTAGTGTTTTAATGGTTTGTTTATCTAAAGAGCTGGGAGATCAGGTATTTACAGATACACAGAATGTTGCCAAACACAACTGTTTCCACTCTCAAGTCTACTGGTGTTGTTTTCACAAGGTGTCCATGTCAATGTGTGATTTTTAACATCCAATATGACACCACCATTCACAACATGGAGGATGTTATTTAGTCTTTTGTTTGCACATTATAAGCCACGTCCAGTTCATTTACAGTATTTACATGCCTGCTTGTATGTAAATCTGTGTTAATTCAGTACATCACACCAATCCATCACAGACGGCTGGCAAGAATGTTGTATAAATGCTATGTCTGGACATTATCACAGTCTTAATTAAAGAGAAGGTAGTTCAGCAAGAATACAGATCCAAAACAAATACTACTCAGCAAGAAGGGGACAGGTACTACTGCGGGTGTGCGTGTGCGTGTGTGTGCGTGCCTGCGCGTGATTTTCGGAGTGCAAGAGTGCAGGTACATGCTAGAGCTGAGGTAGATCTCATCAGAAGTATATTGGACAGATGTTAGACTGGTGGGGTAAACAAAAAAAACAACAAATGACCAGACAGAGAGCTTTGAAAGCCTACCGGGAGCTGCAGAAACGTATGTGCATACATAACTGACAGGCAATCACTCAGCCCCGTGCCATATGCCAGCCTAAAGGGATTCACCATAGGTATACAGTACATGTGTTTACCATGTGCCTGAATTGTATCAGGTCAAAGGTGTTGCTGTGATGAAACCGACGAGTCCATCACAAGCCATCGTTCAGGCATCTGTACACACAGTATACCTGCCTTTAAACTTCTACGCCAGGAATCGTGTGTGTGCCAGATGCTGAGGTGTGTCCTCCATACAGCTGTGTCGGTCCAGATGTGTCCGTCATGCCCTCGCAGACAGTATGCCAAGGGGCGGAAATTGTTTGCTTGCTCAAAAACAGAAATAGAGGCAGTTACACTGACATTCATACAGTTTCTCATTATTATTATTATTATAATTATTAATATTAGTATTATTATTGTTATTATGGACATTTCCCAGCATTTTGAAGTCATGTATTGTGGTCCTATACAGTAGTATCACTCTAGCGCCATAGCAGTTGTATGGTAGGGTCTATTTCATGATACTGTTCACACGCGTACGCAAGCTAATTTAGCACTGCACATACAGTATAGCCACTCTCGGCCCCCCACCACTCAACAGGCAGCAACCACCAGATGGTAATGTCACCCTGTTTCTCCTACCTTCCTTCCTGGCCTTGCTCTTATCACCATCGTTCTGTTCTCTCTATCCTGTGGATCTATGCAGAAGCCCATTCCAGTTTCGTTTTTTTTTTTACCGGCAAATTATGTTCCCTAAAATGTCGGTTCATGTATGTATTTGCTCCCAGATTCTCTATTGTGGACTTAGTTGATCACAATGTCACTTTGTTTTTCTTCTTCTTCTCCCCTTCCCTCCTCCCACTTTGTCTGTTTGAGCGCCTGAAATCATTGCTGTTTAAACTGACTGTGGTGGGACTTGACCATTAGACTTGTCCTCAGTTCCAGGACCTCTGAGAGAGAAGATGTGGCGCTGTGTGTATGAAAGAGAGAGCGCTGTGCTTATAAAAACAAGGTTCAAAGTCATATAGAAGTATCATTGCAATTTGCGATTATGATTATTATGATTACTATTATACTACCGGTATATTGTAATATTATAGATGCTTTAGTTCAAGTAACTTCTTTAATTTTTTTACAAACGACTTTGATGAAATTATTTATAAAACAATCATGTCATGATCTTTTCGAAAAGTATGAAAACTACTGCTACAATGATTAAAATTGTGTTCTCATGAAAATAAATACAGACGATATCATCTGTTCTCAGTTGGTGTTTTTGGACCTTGTGCAATTGTTAACATGTGACCCCTGAAACCACAAGAAGGGCAAGCAACCATACAGTATGCAGCCATGTATAAAGAGTTAAAACAGGAATATTGAGGCTGCCCCGGTCTAAAATAGAGCAGAACAAACCTCAAGAGAGTGGTTAATGATGGGAAGAATATTTAAACAAGCAATTTCCAGAGCCCTTTTTTAGACCTAGTCTGCATTTTATCATACTGACATAAGCATTCACATGAGATTCAAGGTTCCAGAAGATGTTACACTGACAGTGGCTCAAGGAAACCTAAAATGAATCATCAAATTAAAATCCTTGTAAAATACTATGCTCTCCCATGTTATAAATTGTAAGTAATATGATTCCGAAAGCGATATGGGTAATTCTAACAGTATATGTTGAAATGTGACATGAACACATTACATGTTTTACAGTAATGTTTGTTAGACAATACAGTGTAATATTTTTCACAACCTGAATAGATTAATAACATTCGGTTTTGTTGCAGATGATCACAGGTTTCCACTTGTGGACACTAGATGGCAATATGTCCACATATTTGCAGTGTGAGACGACAGTATATACTCACCACCCAGGAATGAATGTTGTATGATACATTTATTTAGATATACCCCTTTTATCTTTGTTTTAACAAATAAGGCCATTGGGTTGGATATTTAAACTCATCCCACTGATGCTATTCTGCCTAATTTCCCTTAGACTGAGATAACATATCAAATGATACTGTACTAGTTCTGAAGAAATATTTCCCTCATTCATTATGAAACTGCTGAGCAAAGAGCTACTCGGGCTAGCCAGGTCATAGCACGCACTATTGAATCTTTATTATTTAATATCACTGCCCATAAATATATGCAGCTGTTTATGGGGCAGTTTTGCCTTTGCTATATTAGCAATATGAGGTGGGGTAATGATTCTTCAGGCTTTGAATCCTTACCTGAATCTGTGGAAAGCAGCCTACCCTAGGGTGGGTCACTTTCAAGTCACACTTTTCACAGTCCATCAACTAGGACATCCTTTTGGGATAAAGTCAATGTGGGTCAGTGAAATTGACTGATTTGTTATGCGACAGCATACAGTATGGTAGTATGCACAGACAAGCCAATCCGCTGATACAACAGTAATGTGCCAATGACCTTCTCCATCTCAAGTCTAAGCTTCTATCTATTTCACCTTGTTGGGAGATGAAGGATTTAGCTCACTAATCCTTAAACTGCAAGTGAGAACACCCAATATGCCTCCTAGGGTCTGCGTGCCTTCCGTTCTGTTTTGTGTCATGAATGACTGCTACCTTTAGAGGGAAGTGTTTTCTAACAAATCAGAAGATACTGTGGCGTTTGCATAAGCCGTTCTTTATTTCAAATACACTTTTGTAATATTTCCATTATACTGTACATGTCAACAATACATTGCAGAAATGTAATTTCAATGTGAAAATTTACTACTGCTGCTGTCTAGTGATATATTAGGTTGGCTTCAGTGTGAGTCATGTTTAATTGTAATCGTCTCACAATCCTGAATGCTGCATTATAGTGTTTGCCAGGGGCGCATTAGGGAGAGGGGACGGGGGGGGGGGGGGGGGGGGGGGGGGGGGGTTACCCCCCCCCCCCCCCCCCCCAGTTTCGTAAAGAACAAAAAATGTTTTGAGTTATGTAGCATGACTCGAGTTACATTTGTTTATTTGCCTACTTTGATCATAAGTCTACCAGCATGTCCACCAGCATGTCCACTATAGTCCACTATTCATTGCCCCACCCTGTTGCTATAGGCATCCCCTGTAAAGTAAGATATTTGCACCTGACATGTAGGCTAATGGTGTTTTATAACGTTAGATGTATTCCAAAGGAAATCATTTCTCACATTCACATTTCTCAAATAATAGTTCTGAAATATCAGATTGAAGCAAACAGAACTACACAATGATTTCGAGAGCTACACTATCTTATAATTCCACCAGTCTCAATGCACGATCTTGACAATTCACATGAATGACAAACATGTAGGCTAGACTACAGGAATAGCAATAACAAGAATAATGTTTAGTTATGACTTCCTATATTTTTCATTATATTGGCTTGCTTTAGACGATTGTTTAAAAATACGACACCCCCCTCTTAGGCTTTTAGGATGTAAAACCATGTGTAGTTTAAAATGAGCACCATTTCGGCATTTCCCCTAAAAGCTTGACAATTCCCCTGCACATAACATAGGTTTGTATATTGACCATTTTAGTGGCAACCTTGTAATGTGTTTAACTTTTGCGTGGGGTAGCAGGGTTCAAGTCCCGCATAGGACAGATTTCACTCTGGCGTCATATTTGGTTTTAAAAGTTGAGAAATGTTTCCAACACATTTCACCCCCCTCCCCCCACCTAAAAATCATCTTATGTGCCACTGCTGTTTGCTATAGATTTCAAGCTTTACAGCAAAAATATGTCTCAATAGTTTTAAAAGATGCATATCTCACAATTGTTCAAAAAGCCAATATTGGATCACCTATGTATCTCACTTACTGTAGATATAGCCTCCTAGATCCTTACATAACAAGTCTCTAGAACAGCTTTTAAGCTGCTCTGGCTCATCTTCCAAGTTATTTTTCCCACTTGTTTATGCAGCAGAATGTGCATGTATTCAGACTGTATAACAAGGATCATGTTGAAGGGGATGGAAGGTCTCAATATCAGTCCTATGGGATCTCCAAATATGGCCTGTCACCAGTATTGATGTATTTATATATTTTATGCTTAATAATAGTTATACTACATTTGTATGCTTTTATACATGATAGAACCCATCAGAATGATTGGCAGCCGTCAGTGTCTCTACTCTCTAGGGGGGTGAAGTCAATGCTTGTCTTATCCGCCAACATGCTTCAGCATAGCCCATAGTTAGGGATTTAATAGACCAGGCAACATTAAATTCCATGCCTTAGCAGTCTTGATTAGATGAGTGACTGCATGCCTGCCAGTGGCGCGCATCAATGTGGCCGCAACGGCGTCGCTGATGGGCAGAAAAGCCCAATCACCACCTAATTACTTTGTTTTCCCCCTCAGGTGTTGATGAGGTGAGTCCAATTAAAAAGCCACTCAGAATATAATAGAGTGAAAGAAAAGAGAGAGGAAGACGACAAGAGATAAACAAGAGATGGTGACAGAGAACAAGTATATGCTCCATACAATTAAAAAGATAAAGGCCAGGACGGTGTATCTTGACAAGGTATACAGCCAACATGTTTATATTAGATATAGGGTGCTGACATCTGCGTTCAAAATAGCCAACAGTTAAGTTAAGATAAGATAAGATAAGATAAGATAAGATAAAATATTACAGCGGTGCGAGTGCCAAGATAAATTTTGTTGTGAATGGGAGTTTTAAACTTTTTCTTAAATGTTTATAGAGCTGGCTTCCCTAATAGGTAGTGTGTTAGCCTGTGTGGTCTGGTCACGCAGTCGTCTCCTCCTACTGGTCGTAGACCTCTGGTTAATTCTGAAACTATCAGACAGCCCTGAACCAAACAGCATCGCTACAACTGTTTTGATCGCCTCATCTAGCTCTGCCACCATTTGAAACACGCTTGACCTCAACGTCACCTCCCTAACCCACCCTGATTGGGTCGCCAGCAGGGTGGCTGTGCCAACGCTAATGCAAACAGGGTCTCCAGATTATAATCTCATCGCAAAGAAATTGATCTGAGAGCAATTGTTGGGCGGAGCCAGGCTAGTGTTACATAACTTTGGGGCGTTATTAACAGTAGTACCTCACTCAGGAAGTGAGGTGCTACTACTGTAACTGGGAACTTTCAGTAAGACAGTTCCAGATTACCACAGTATTATAAAAAGACATATTATTGACAGGGGATTGAGCAATGTACCTTGCATTGCACCTACCATAATATACATATCCTGGTTATATACATAGTTGTTACATATTTCTCACAAATAATGTTTCATGTACTGTATTATGTACATCCTTTGGATGAAAAGAGATGCTTTTGAATGGCGTTACATATAGTGTGACCACCCCCACTATGAGGAATGCTCCATAGAACATTGTTATTGTGACTGACAAACAATGGCTAATCCAATGCGGCATGTACAATGTATAATAGCATTATGACGATGCAGAGCATTCACCAGCAGCACTGCATTGTGCATCAGCCACAACCTCACCCAGTGCATTATTAGACCTATGCTAAAACCACCACCACCACAGGCCCTGCACCATGAATAGGTGGACGTCATGGGTCCTCATATGCTGTGGCAGGACTCTTCGGCTCACACACACACACACACACGCACACACACACACACACACACACACAAACGCACACGCACGCACACACACGCGCACACACACACTCACTGGAAGTTGCAGATGAAAGGAAACAGGGAAAGCAGACTGATGTAGAATAATGTAGAATTGTGTGTGTGTGCGCATGTGTGTGTGCGTGTGCTCGTGTGTGTGTGTGTGTGTGTGTGTGTGGCTATGCACGTGTGTGTGTGTGTGTGTGTGTGTGTGTGTGTGTGTGCGTTCCACGTGTCTAATATGCTTCCATCTTAGTGACGAGATGGAGTCTATACCTTCACGTTGCAGTTAGCGACTCACTTCCATGCCGCGTGCATGTCAGAGGGGCCAGTACGGAACCCAATGCACCCCGAGAAGCGGCACGGCTTTTCTGACGCATCGCCTCGGCCGGCAGCCACACGCGGACACCTCGCACCTCAAACCACCCCTCCAGCATCACGCCCACACACACACACACACACACACACACACACACCCCATTTCTCTCCTTTGTCGCCCCCACCACGTATACCCTCGCCCCTCATCCCTGCCACCCATCTGGACCCATATGTGACGCCTTTGGACCAGCCTCAACAAACATGTGCTTCGGTCCACATCAAAGTCACAGGAGGAGCAATCCTGCATGTTAACACACACCCACGCACATGCGCGCACACGATTCCAGCTAGGCCTGCGGGGAAAGCAAAGCAGTGCACGAGAAACAGCGAAGGTGGTCGTGTGTGAAATCGGTGCGCATGGGGAGATCAGCGCTGACATAGCGTGCGGCTTGAGGATAGAGCGTTTTTGGCTTGTAAATGACCGATGATAACATGATAACACTGGCTGTCCCCAGTGTTGATGTGAGAAAAGTGAATAACACAGGGGCTCCATGAATATGTGCAACTAATTAAAAGCTACTTAACCATTGCCTGTCCCCTGATAGACTTGACTGCTGTAGGAGGCTCAATGTCGGATTAGCTGGCCAGCATTGGTAAATTGAAACCTCCGCAAGACAGTAACATAGAACAGCTGCATCACAACACTTACAGACACTTAATCAACATTATTATTATTATTATTATTATTATTATTATTATTAACATTAGCGTGAGAAGAAGCTTGAGGGTTAGAACGAACACACTACGTTTCTCTCATAGTCCCCACACGAGGGGGAACTTTGAGCTGAATGAGTCATAAAGGAAACGCGTAATGACGCACATACTGTACGGTTGAATGTGATGTGTTTCTAGCAGTGAAATGCTAGAATATCACAGAAACAGATAAATATACACATAGGGTTGCACATATACAGTAGCTCAAGTAGCGTGTATGTCTGTGCATCAGGCAACCCCATTGTTAAAGGTATTTTACATAATTAGGATCTTTATTTGGGCACAGGTGAGGTCAGTATATGCTAACTGCATACTCCAAAGATTCTGTGATAAGAAGGAGGTACTTGGTGAGTCGTTGCTGTGTTAAAATGTGCACACACAAACACAAGTACTGTACATGCGCACATTAATAAACATGTATGCACACCCATGCCAATTCCAATTCAAGTTACCTTAGAGGAAGGGAGAGGTGGAGGGGGGCTATTCGTATGAGAGACTAACAAAAGGTTATAATGTTGGATGAATTTCCTTACAACGATCACAAGTACTCATCACTGAAACAATACCAAGTGCATGTATTTTTATAGATAATCTTTATAAAAGAATATACATGACATAGCCTACATACAGATTATACAATGAACAACGAATTTATTAGGTGCTATGGATTCAACAGACGGTAAATATAGTTTATACAAACAACACATAGTTCCATAAACATAACAAACTATAATGAACACATTTGTATTACATGGTTTCATAATAAATATGTTATTTGAATTTACATTACTAACCTGTCTCCAAATATTTATCTTGCCTATAGCGCGTCTGGGAAATGCTTTTTTCTACGTCGTTTTCCAACCCGCTTTTCACAGCTTTCTATTGTAAAAATCTTTGCCATTTCAAAAGCAATGAAACAAGGTTTGCGTCACACATTATGGCCAATTACATCCCATGTTCAGGCCCGTCACACAAAATAGCCAGCCTAGTCTCATGAGATCGACGTCAAATGGTGACGTTTACACAAAAGGGTTATACGTCACAATAAGACGAATACACATTTTGTCAATATACTGACGTATCACAATTTCGTCAAATGTTGGACGATTTTCTAGCTAAAACTGTAATTGTATTGTAAAATGTAACATCAAAATGGTGGCGAATAATTGCAAAAGTAGGCCTATATATTTTCATTTTAATGGTGACTAAAACCTATGGTTGAAAACGTATAGACATTTTTGAAAACGTCCCCAAACGGGCATTTTCCCAATGTAATTGCACTTTCCATTGGGTTGGTGGGTGTAG
>JAODUK010053107.1:0-12328 GCA_027564635.1 Typhlichthys eigenmanni
ACGTTAGGATCCAAATTAGTCTTTTTAATAAGGGGTTGTACTACAGCATGTTTGAAGGCAGCTGGAACACACCCTAAGTTTCGTCTCGTCTCGCAGAGCCAGCCTTTCATTACGTTCAGCACTGAGTTGCTTATGTGACATAGTGCTAATGGAAAGCAACCAAGTCGTCTGACACTAGGGGTCGTCACGTTAGCCACTACCACTACTACTCAGCTAATCAGCCTGGTGTGCTGAAAGAAGCATGCTGCAAGACAGAGTATTCTACTACTAGAACTTTGTAAGGGTGTGGCTATCTCTCCTTTTAGGAGCAACTCAACAGCCCACAGACGCAGCTAGAGCCGAAGCAACAATGATACGTGAAAACAGCTGAAACAGCAGACGTTTTAAGATTTCTTATTTTTACTGTTTTGTTTCCCTCTTTACTCCAAGGGTGCCATGTTTAGAGTGCATTTTAGAGTCCTCAATTGTGGGATTCTCAGTGTCTTGCCACAGCAGAGTCCTATATCATATCTGCTTAGCTTTCATAATTAACCACAACAATATCTGACAGCTGTATCACTACTGGTACAGTGGGCATATGCTATACAGTATGCAAAATATTATATAATTAGAGTTACACTGATCAAATTGAGTACTGCTAACACCTGAACACCCGAGTTAATTATCTAGTTAAAGGCGGTGTTCACCAGTTTGTTTTTGGATATCGTTTTGGCTTTTATACAATTGTTTATAAATCTGGATTCCAGGCATGTACAAAACAATGTTTTGTAAATATATCCCCCATATATAGTGCATATATTTACATAGCACAAGTTACACAGCTTGTGTTGCATATTTCCAGGTTTATTTAATATAGGACAATGTGTTTAGTGTGTACACAAACATTTGACGCTTAACTCCAAATAGAGACAATGACTGAACTACTGGTCATTTAATATTGTATAAATGGTTACAGCTTTATAATACACTGTTCACAGCAATCAGGTTTATATACAATGCAAAATAAAATGAGAGAAACATTTTGTGGTTCAGTTCTACACGTTTTCTGATTAGTGAAAGCACAAAAATTTACGATTTTTCTGTGAAAGGGGAAATATTAGTTTCAAGGCTGTCAGACCATCAAGGGTAGATGTTGCCAGATATTTAAATAAAAGTTTTATTGTCATTGTCTAAAAGAAGCATTCTCAAATTGGGCAACCGTGACTGTTCTTTAAGAATCCATTGGCATGTTAGTTAACAGGAGAACTACACCCATTATGTTATTCCCTGAAATGATTTACAATAAACAACCAGGCAGTTGCACCAGTAGGTCAACACAACCTGTCTAGAACAGTTTTATTATAATAGCGATTTACATTCAACGTGAAACTTCTGTGTTGTACAATACTAAGCCACATGTAACAAAAAGGTAAATGTTCAATCTAGGCAAATTAACTTGTACAGGTCATAGGTCCAACATAAACAAATATAGTTTAAGATCTGGTGATGGGTGGTGGTGCTTAGGGCCAACAATATGCAGTCTTTTATTTTACTTGATAGGGTGGCTAGGGATATCAGTGTTTGACACAATGGTGTATTGTAAGATCATTCCTCAAAGACTAAAACATACAATAACATATATTTTGATTTCAACTGAGAAGCTCTGAGATACCTCAAGTGTCATTTTGTTTAAGGGCAAAATAATTGCGTAAACATACATTCTGACACAACTGACAACCATTGTATTAATGCATGAAAAATGAATTAAATCAGAAATGCCTACAGCATAACAAGACAAAATGAAATATTTACCTATAGCATGGTTCAGCAGGTAACACTACCAAATAAAAAGAGGGAGGAAATGTATGATCTATGAACAGTTTTCAACTGGAATATTCCATCTTTTATTTCCATCCTCTAAGTGCAATGTTTTTACCACACCAGTCTTTCTGCCCAGAATGCACTAGGTTGGTTGACCTAAGGCATCTTCATCAATCCAACTAAATTAACTTAACACATGATATTGTTGTAACACAAAAAAGCCACAATGCAGTCATTGGCTGGAATTGACACATTGGAATTGACAGATTACTGTTTAAGATACTGTGACAGGTTAAACTAAAATAAAGCAAAACAATAAAGGTACTAAGATACAGCATAGCTCACACATGGAAATGCAATTACATCAATAGTAATCTTCAAACTTATTTTTCTCATCATGGATTTGTAAGGCTAACATGATTAAATATGCAACAGTGTTTGTATGTACTGTACACACAGAATGTGTAAACATGGAGTATACTGTTATCTTTATGAAATATGCTTATTGTGTGCCAATTAATTTCCCCATGGGAATTGTCCTCAAAAAAGCGTTATGACAGACTAGTAACATATCCTTAACATACATTAAACATTTGCATATTTTATGAACACATTCATTTGGTATGATGTTATCGTTGAGAGTTTAGACAGTGATATATCAGCAGCACAAATGTTGATTCAAAGCAAATGCAGACATACTATGTAGTATGTTTGAAAGAGAGGCACTACATATAATATACATATTCAGAAACCCAGCTTCTTTTTGTGTTGTACATACAAACAAACAAACAAAACTGTTAACAGAACTGTACACGGAAGCTTTGTGCACCTGATAATGAACAGAGCTCCACTATAAACATCCAACTTTATATTGGAAGATGTCTTCAAATTGAGCTGAAGTTGTGTTTTGATCATTCTTATGTTTACTAGGGACAGTAAAATTCAAGTAATCTTCATCGCATTGTTATGGTAGTAATAACTATGTAGGGGCGAGGTTAACTTATCAAAATGTTAAAGGAACTCAGTAAAAAGTGCAGTGTGCAGAAATTGCACTGTACTACTACTTTAGAAATATAAACGTCTTTGTAAATAAATACATGCACAAATAAATAATAAAGCTGTTAAATATCTAAATATATAACATATTAATATAAATAAAATGTAGAGTGAGATTAATTTGGGGAAAGTACATATGGTTGCACTTAATTAATAAATCTCTGACAGTGAATAACCTCAAAGTTTCTATGAATAGCTAACATGATATGGCTTTATCAAAAACACTAGAGAAACATTTCATATTTTCATTAATGCCATTCCACTCTCTTGCCCATTTCTAAAATTGCTGTGCGTGCTAATATTTCCCTAAGGTTCATGAATATTTAAAAGCAAACACATTATCAGAATCCATAAAAAGCTTTTGAGTGCCACATCTGAGCTAGAAAATGAAAAACACAGATTTTTGTCAAAAACAACTTTGTGTATTCTAAATACAGTGCGTTTATGCAAACCATTTAAATCATTGTGTGTAGTTGTAGTATCCTGCACTAAATTAAATTAACCACAAGATGGCAGGTTTTGGGACTGAGTACTGAAGCCATGTTTTATTTTATTTATCTATTTTGCTTGTTGTTTTGATTTATTTTAAAAGCAGCATGTAAAGCCTGATGTGTCACAGACAACAACTACATTACCTTACATATGAAATCTAGAATAAAGGACTTGTTCCTATTCCCCACCCACACGGATGCTTCGCCTCCCCGGGTATGAACCCACAGGTTCCAGTACAGTGTGAACCGCTAAAGGGGTTCTCATGACCTCCGAGACGCACACAGCAGCGAAGGTCTGACACAAACAGGGAGGAGAAGGGGGTGTTTGGGAGGTTGGTGGGTGGTCTGGCCTCGGAAAGGGGGGGAAGGAGGCATGAGGTCAAGGTTGGAAGAGGGGCGGGGCTGGAGAAACGACGGGAGGGGAAAGGGGGGCCTACAAATGTACAGTGTAATAGTCCTTGTGTTCCACCTCGCTCTCACACAGATCTTGTTCAGTGTCTTGGCTCACATCCTCATCTGTCCAGCTCTTCTCCTGGAGAGCTTTGACCTGTGAAACGGAAGAGACAGAAGGAGAAAATATTCCAGTTTCCTCACGCATGTTTCAAACTGCGACGCAATAGGGTGAGGAAGCATGTGGCTCACGCACATGTTGTCGTATGCAGCCTATCTAAAGTAGTTCACCAGAGGTTGGATTTGACTTGTGTATACTGGACTTAGCAAATGACGATTCAAGCGTTTCACAAAAAATATTCATACTATAATTTCCAACAGGACATTATATGGTAGAAAAACCATGAGACCACTCATCCTAACAACTGACAATAAATAATAATAAATATAAACAGACAAAAAACATACAACTGACAAAAAAATATATATTTAAAATAAAAATAAAAAATAATAAATTACATTATTTGCTTTTTGCACTGGTAGCTAGGGTTGATAAATAATTGATTAAAAGTGTATACATTCATATATTAAAATGTAATTCATTAATTGATTAAAATGTAATTCATTAATTGATTAACATTTCTCGTCTGAATATTATTACTAATAGAAGCAAAAAAGGGTAGATGTAATAACATATCATACATGTCATAATTTGGGATGCACCGATCAATCGGCAGGAGATCGGAATCAGAGGATTTCCACTCAAATTAATACGAGATCTGTGGTAGTCCGATTTTCTGTCGATTGATCATTGTCAATCGTTGTCAATTAAATGGCCGTCAATTCACCATTCATTTAATACAATTGGTATCGGTATCTTGTTGATTTTGCGGACTGAAAATCGTCCAAAGAATTAAAACCAGATCGATGCATCACTCATCATAACGTCACAATATCATAAATACATCATATAGACATAAACCAATTAGCAAATAAACAATACAGTATAACATCAATTCATTCTAGGAGTAGTTGTGGCTCCTATCCTCAGGTATCACCATAGTAACACTCGACGGGGTAGTGGCGGGTGGCGGTTGGCTTCACCTGATGGTCCCGGCAAGGAGGGGGTTGAACGCGTACAGCCAGTCGTGCATGTCCTTGTCACTGGCAGCCTGGAGCAGGATGCCACGGTGGTCCGTGCACACGGCAAACGTGTTTGGCGTCTGTTGTGAACACGCATGCACACGCACATGCATACGCACACACACGCACACACAAGCGCACTTACATTAGGACACTAGAAAACCAGGTATTTTAATTACAGTAATAATATACTGTAGTAGTAATAATAAACTGTAATACGATTGTACTGTAATAATGATAATTATTTACTACTATGGTATATTATTATTATTATTACAGTATATTACAGTGTATCATTACTACAGTATTTTACTACAGTGTATAATTACTACAGTAAATATATGATTATTATTATAGTATATTAAAGTGTATTATTATTAGTATTTTACGACAGTATATTATTACTACAGTGTATAATTACTACAGTAAAGATATGATTATTATTACAGTATGTTAGTGCAGTTAGAGCTTAAGATATCAGTCAGGTCCCGACGGGTCGGGTCGGGCCCTGACATATTTCACCAGGCAAGGGCCGAACTCGGGATGAATTTAATAATTAATACAAATCATCCGCAGCGTGTTTATTAAGCAACTTGAGTTGTAGCTCATACAGATCTGTTGCCAGTCGCAGCCCGTACCTTTCCCCCTCGCTGATACGTTGTTATTTAGAGAGAAACACGAACATGGATGCCAGTGACGAGGTGAATACGTTTAGCCTATATAGCCTATATAGGCTTATATTTGTTACAAGCCGTGTTCATTCATAATTAACATTTAAAACATTAGAATGACTCCAGTTCACGCCTAATAACCTATCCTACAATATACAATACGTAAGATGTAGGTTGCATCTCTGCTTTGTTTATCATTTCTATGACAACTAGCATGTTATTTCCTTAGCTCCTGGCTCAACATCGTAGCGAAAACAATGTTTCTCTTCTCTTTTTATCACTATCCAGCAAGCTGTCCAATATACCATTTAGTACCAAATGAGTCAGTAGCACTATCTGGAGTTCTACTCCATCTAATACGCACGGCAATGCTCAGGGTATGGACACCGCCTGGGAAAGTTGTAAAAACATATTGGGCTGTAATCGGGTTCGGACTTCAGAAAGCCAAATACACGTGCGGGACCGGTTCGAGCTCGGACAGAATTGTCTCGGACTCGGCCCGTGTCGGGTTCAACTTTTCAGGCCCGATTAAAGCTCTAACTGCAGTATAATATTATTACAGTATACTGTATTATTTGTACTATAGTATATTATTACAATATATTATTATTACTACAGTAAATTATAATTATTACTACAGTATTTTATTATTACAGGATATTACTACTTTATATTATTATTACAGTATATTACTAAAGCATATTATTATTACAGTATATTACTACAGTATATTATTATTAACATTCTATTAGTATTACAGTATATTATAACAGTTTATCATAATTACAGTATATTATTATTACAGCATTATAACCGTTAATCATAATTACATTATATTATTTTTAAAGTATGCTAATAAAGTATATTATTATTACAGTATATTACTACATTATATTATTATTACAGTATATTACTACAGTATATTATTATTAACATTATATTAGTATTACAGTATATTATAACAGTATCATAATTACAGTATATTATTATTACAGTATTATAACAGTATCATAATTACAGTATATTTTTATTACAGTATTATAACAGTATATCATAATTGCAGTATATTATTACTACAGTATATCATAATTACATCATATTAGCATTAGAGTACCTTCAGCATGGCCTGCTGGTCCTCGCTGTACTCCACGCGGGCCGTGGAGAGGTTGAGGATGGCCCGCTCCACCGTGTCGCGCTCCGTGTTGTAGATGTAGACATAGGGCCGTCGCACCACCACGTAGCGCTTCACGAACACGTTGGTCTGGGGCTCCAGGAAGTGCAGGTAGCCCTTCTTCGACACGATGGGGCTGGAGCAGAGCCATGGAAATAACAGAGTTACGCCAACGGAAGTTCGAATTTGTCAGTGGTCACATGGTTCATGGAGAAGCAAAACCTATGGCAAAATAGTTCCCAGAAGTGCTCGGTGGGCAATTTGAATATATATACAGATATAGACGTTGTTTTTTTTGTATTAAGTAGTCAATAAATGCACCGATTTACATTTAAAATATAATTTATAGTGTACTTTAAGTATTGAGGCTAACTTCCGAGAACTATTTTGAGACTCCACGAGCCGCCATTGCTGTGAGAAAACGGTTAACTGGAGTGAACGGTGATGGTGTGACTCTCTCTTTACATGGCTCTGGGTCAGAGGGATAGAATAATAACAAAGATGGAGCACTGTAATGTAACTGTGCCAACACCGCTCACTACAGCAATGCCCGATAGGCTTTGCAATACGTTTCAATGTGTGGGGCGGAGCATCTGAGGGAGTTTTTTTTTTTTTTGAGCTGGAAGTTATCACGTGTTCTTGAGAATGACAGACAATGCATTTAAAGGTATATTCAGCTAATGCAAGCTAAAGGTAAGCTAATACACTTTTTGTCAAAGCCAACAAATATCACCTCACATTCCGCTAACTTACTGTTCTCGGTACGTGTTGAAAAAATGATCTGATACTTCTACACAGCCCTGGCTCCGTAAATAGGAATATAAACAAAGTGGCGAACACCGCTCACATCAACAAAGCTGCAGTACTACGCTTTGCTTCACAATGCATTTCAACATGTTAGGCGCCGCCACTTTGGACCACTCAGCAATACTGTTTTGATTTGAGCTCGAAGTAATCAAGAACTGACCCTGCCTTTAAATGAGCGCTCTCTTACCATTAGCTGTCCCTACTGACTCACCTCACTCGGATCTCCTGGATGTCTGGGACAAACCTGCGGGCCCTCTGCCTGGGCCCGGGGGCTCCGTTGGCCGACCCTCCCTCAGGCTGGACCTCGGGCCCCGGGCTGACGGCACGGGAGCGAGGCGTGGGGGGTCTACGGAGCGCACAGGGACTTTAGCTAACGCCGTTAAAACACACACACACTCTCTCACACGCACTCTAGCAAACACGCACGCACACGCATGCGCGCACACACAGGCACGCACACACACACAGGCACGCACATGCATGCACGCACACACAGGCACGCACACACGCAGCAAAATACTATATATAACAAAAGTAATCGTTACAATCAACAGCCATTCGTTGGTGTTGCGACAGCAGCTGACCTGAGGTCGGCGTTGCCGTATAAACCGTCCACCAGGGAAGGGCAGGTCGAGGAGGGTGTGATGGTGTCAAGGGCGGAGACGGACGGGGAGTCTCTCAGCAGCGTGACGGACATCTCTGAGATCTACACACACACACACAGGTGTCTTTTAAGGAAACAATAGCGTCTGCTTGCTACAGTTTGCCTCCGCAGCTAGTTCTGTCTGGAACCCCTCGATTCCAAAGCGTTTGTCATAAAGTCAGCGCCAATGCATTTAAATCAAGCCTCGTTACCTACAGTGGGACCTCTCACCTTCATCCCACCCAATCAGAATGTGTAAAACCAGCTAGAGAGCAACTGAAGTGTACGCTGACGTCGTCATCTCGGGGCGCAAGTCTGATTGGCCCGATTGTTTTCCACACGGGCGACGACCGCTTTTGCACTGAGGGGTTCCAGACTGGTCGCAAGATCAGGCTGAGATCATCATCATGCATGCGACGGTCAAAGGTCAAGGGTCAAGCCGTACCTTGCTCTCGCTGGCGCTGACACACACGTGGCTGTACTCTCTGGTGAAGGAGTGCATGAGCAACCGCAAGCACTGGGGGGAAAGTGATGAACTTACGGTTACGTACAGTTGCGTACAGTATCGTCATGCTGTGTTAGAAACACTTCTATTAAAGCTCCCCTGCAGTCAAAATCAACATTTTGGGGATTTTGCATCGTTTTTGTACAGTAGCCTAACACGTTACACACTGAAGTGTTAAAAAAAATATGCTAAATATGCTAAATCTACATTACCCCCAGAAACACTGGACATTTACTTCCGCATATTCGTTGCGTCACTCTTATTTTGAGTTTGGCTAATTCCCTCCCCTAAACAAGAGCTCCGTACCAGGCAGTACAACTGCCGACATCTTGGATGCGAGTACCAGTACTTGTAAACATATTTATAACTTAGCCTTCACTGACATGTTGCTGTCCGTGTGTGTGTGTGTGTGTGTGTGCGGCTGTGCCCCATACTAATGTATCAACAAGAGACGCTGTAGCTACGCTGGGGGAGGGGGGTGACGTTCACTCACAGCCAATCATAGTATTCCCACATGAATACAAAATGACACGCCCAATGAAACTGACTTGAAACCGACAGTGAGAGCTACACGCTAGTTAGAAACAATGATTTAACATGTTTCTAAGGTGAAAACAAACCTAGTGACGTTTTATAGATCATGAATGCTTTGAAAACGGCAATACGATGACTGCAAATGCCCCTTTAACATTTCTAGCGTTTCCTCTTTCTCCAGAGGAGCCAATTTCATCATTGTAAAATGATCAACTCCACGAGTGTTTTAGCGTTTCCTCATTGCCATGAGGTATTCGGTACAAAATGGCCGACCTTGGCAGCTAGCTCCCTCTGCCGCTCTGTTGTGAAGTCAGCACTGGGACTGCTGTCCTGGCGAGCTTCGAGGATTGGCTTAGGGGTTTCGGCCATTTCCTCAGCGATAGAGGACAACAGTGCCTCCTGGCTCATCAGCAGGGTGGACTCCAGCTTCTCTCTCAGCAGCAGGTAGTGTCTGGTCTTCTCCACCTGAGAGAAGAACAAGGAATGCCACACGTTGCCCCAAAGTCGCAGCAGAACCTCATCTCACCTGAACTAACTCACATTCAGGCTAATGGACTTTTTTATTTTATTTTATTGGTATTATTATAGTTTTATAGTTGTTATTGTTGTTGGTATTGTTAATCATCTAAAGGTGTTTAACATTTTTCTGTCAAGCCACGCTGGTCTGGAATAAGCAGTCTGCAATTGCTATAACAGTTTATCTTTGTCGGAAGCGTATCTTAAGTTCGTGGGGCTCCTAAGCGTACACACGTATGTGAGTATCTATCATCTAACAGGCCTGCAGCAGCACAATCACACAGCAAGCAAAACAGCACAACCTACAACATACACACATTACAGAAGAGAAGACCAACACTGTGCCTGGCCCAAGCATACTACCAAATGCGTGACCTCGCACAACGCAGGACGGGGACAAGCAATCGGGCTGATCTAAGCATATGTAGAGCACAGACTGTATGCGTGACGGTGTTTACGTCAATCGCACCGTACGAGGAGGTCTGCGTGGAAGGTATGCCGGGGCCTTAAAGGTACAGTCAGCTATTGCATGCGAATTGTAGGCTAATACATGCATATGCTTTGCTTGACAGTGAGTTTCGATGTGTGGGGCGGAGCCGCGAAATGAAATTGTTTTTATTTGAACTCAAATTTAGCGAGCTGACCCTGGGGTTTAAGGGTTGTGTTAGGGCTGCTCCACAGGGGGCCCTTCACACTCACCTCCTGCAGGAGGCTGAGCTTCTCCAGCTCCCACTGGTGGTCCAGGATGAGGCTATCGCTGCGGGGCCTCCAGCCCGCAAGGTTCTCCTCCCCGCGCACGTAGGCCACCGAGGTGTCCATCACTCGCCTGCGTCGCCTCTGCATGCCTGGTGGGGGAGGGGGGAGGTGGGAAGGAAGGGTCATTCAATTGGGTCAAGAATCTAAGGACCTGATTGAGGAGCAAATTAAGTTTGCCTGGTGTAACCAGACCATATTCATTTGGTGAACAGGGTCTGGCCACACTCCATTGGGAAGTGTTAACAAGTTGTTGCCTCCTACTGGGCGTAGTAGACCTCTGGTTCATTTTGAAACTATTGGACAGCGTTTAACCTATCTCTGTCGCTACTACTTTTTTGATCGCCTCATCTAGCTCTACCACCATTTAGAAACACGCTTAACTTCAACGTCATCTCACGAACCCACCCTGGTGGGCCACCCTGATTGGTCTGCCAGCAGGGTGGCTGTGAAGACACTAACGCAAACAGGGTTTCCAGACTATAATCTCAGCTAAACCAATTGAGCTGAGAGCAACAGTCGGGTGGAGCCAAGCTAGTTATGGATGCCATTTTTTGCCTTTTAAGGACTTCAATAATCTGCAAATGAAAGCAATGCCGAAACTCACTCCATCTTGCTGTTGCACGTGATCAGTCTTCAGGCTATGACTGAACATTGAATACAAAGCAATACAGCTAAAACACATTTTTCTCTAAATCCGTCCCAATGGACTGAGTTGAGTTTGGGAAATGTGCTCCTCAGTAACTGCCCAATGCGTTTCCTGGTAACCGTGGTTTGCTATGTCCATCTCCATGAGGCTTCGACCAGCATCATACGTAAGAGATACTGCGGTGCTGTAGTAAATAGACCGGCCCCCACGTCGGCCCTGTCACAGCAATGCTAATGTGTGTCAATTGACTTTGCTTTGGGCCATGCATGGAAAGATTTAGCTAGTCTCCACAGCAGAATGCCGTTGGTGGCACGACCACTTAAAGAGACCGGAGGTGTTCCATTTTTGCTTCCATTACAATTCTCCACCTTGTTATGATTTACATATCTTTGGTCTCACTCACCTGGACTCCCTGCATCTGCCTGGTGATACAGACTGACTTCATAGACTCCGGTGATACGGTTGCTGGACAGACAAAGAGACCGACAGCAACATTAGGGGAACTACTGTACATTATGCCTGTGATTCCAAGGTCAAGTATATCCACTACTCTATATAATTAATATGGACCTTTAACAAACACAACTGCTTTTAAATGTGCATACATTGCAAAGCACAAAACAATACCACCAATGCATTTATGACGATGAATAAATACATGTTTTGTGTTAGTTGGGAAAAATTACAGTTGAGGACCGTAGATGTCAATATTAGTGTTTACTTTTCTATATAGATTTACATTTTCAATAGTGTTAAGTTCATAGTTCTCAGTGGGGATCATGAGAATCACATTATGATATAAAAACAAATTCCTTTCTGGGGTTTAACCTCACCCTTCACAATATCATATAATAAACCCTTCCTTTTCAGGGTTTAACCTCACCCTTTGCAATATGATATGATAAACCCTTCCTTTCCAGGGTTTAACCTCACCCTTCACAATATGATATGATAAACCCTTCCTTTCCAGGGTTTAACCTCACCCTTCACAATATGATATGATAAACCCTCCTTTCCAGGGTTTAACCTCACCCTTCGCATTATGATATAATATAATAAACCCTTCCTTTCCAGGGTTTAACCTCACCCTTCACATTATGATATAATATAATAAACCCTTCTTTTCCAGGGTTTAACCTCACCCTTCACATTATGATATAATATAATAAACCCTTCTTTTCCAGGGTTTAACCTCACCC